>CADCXT010003180.1:0-22074 GCA_902806775.1 Microtus agrestis | reverse complement strand
AGAATTTCATGAAATGCTTTTGTGAGAAACGCACATGTGTTACTCTGAAATGAGAAGCGTCTGTTTGGGATATGTCAAAGTATGGTTAAAAGTGAGAACAGTGTTCCTTTTCTCTGTAGAAGCTTTACTTTGAAAGATAATCACGTTCTTTGAAAGCAAAAGAATTTCATGAAATGCTTTTGTGAGAAACGCACATGTGTTACTCTGAAATGAGAAGCGTCTGTTTGGGATATGTCAAAGTATGGTTAAAAGTGAGAACAGTGTTCCTTTTCTCTGTAGAAGCTTTACTTTGAAAGATAATCACGTTCTTTGAAAGTAAATGAATTTCATGAAATGCTTTTGTGAGAAACGCACATGTGTTACTCTGAAATGAGAAGCGTCTGTTTGGGATATGTCAAAGTATGGTTAAAAGTGAGAACAGTGTTCCTTTTCTCTGTAGAAGCTTTACTTTGAAAGATAATCACGTTCTTTGAAAGCAAAAGAATTTCATGAAATGCTTTTGTGAGAAACGCACATGTGTTACTCTGAAATGAGAAGCGTCTGTTTGGGATATGTCAAAGTATGGTTAAAAGTGAGAACAGTGTTCCTTTTCTCTGTAGAAGCTTTACTTTGAAAGATAATCACGTTCTTTGAAAGTAAATGAATTTCATGAAATGCTTTTGTGAGAAACGCACATGTGTTACTCTGAAATGAGAAGCGTCTGTTTGGGATATGTCAAAGTATGGTTAAAAGTGAGAACAGTGTTCCTTTTCTCTGTAGAAGCTTTACTTTGAAAGATAATCACGTTCTTTGAAAGTAAAAGAATTTCATGAAATGCTTTTGTGAGAAACGCACATGTGTTACTCTGAAATGAGAAGCGTCTGTTTGGGATATGTCAAAGTATGGTTAAAAGTGAGAACAGTGTTCCTTTTCTCTGTAGAAGCTTTACTTTGAAAGATAATCACGTTCTTTGAAAGTCAATGAATTTCATGAAATGCTTTTGTGAGAAACACATCATGTTTACTCTGAAATGAGAAGCGTCTGTTTGGGATATGTCAAAGTATGGTTAAAAGTGAGAACAGTGTTCCTTTTCTCTGTAGAAGCTTTACTTTGAAAGATAATCACGTTCTTTGAAAGTGTATGAATTTCATGAAATGCTTTTGTGAGAAAACGCACATGTGTTACTCTGAAATGAGAAGCGTCTGTTTGGGATATGTCAAAGTATGGTTAAAAGTGAGAACAGTGTTCCTTTTCTGTAGAAGCTTTACTTTGAAAGATAATCACGTTCTTTTGAAAGTCAATGAATTTCATGAAATGCTTTTGTGAGAAACGCACATCTGTTACTCTGAAATGAGAAGCGTCTGTTTGGGATATGTCAAAGTATGGTTAAAAGTGAGAACAGTGTTCCTTTTCTCTGTAGAAGCTTTACTTTGAAAGATAATCACGTTCTTTGAAAGCAAAAGAATTTCATGAAATGCTTTTGTGAGAAAACGCACATGTGTTACTCTGAAATGAGAAGCGTCTGTTTGGGATATGTCAAAGTATGGTTAAAAGTGAGAACAGTGTTCCTTTTCTCTGTAGAAGCTTTACTTTGAAAGATAATCACGATCATTTGAAAGTCAGTGAATTTCATGAAATGCTTTTTGTGAGAAACGCACATGTGTTACTCTGAAATGAGAAGCGTCTGTTTGGGATATGTCAAAGTATGGTTAAAAGTGAGAACAGTGTTCCTTTTCTCTGTAGAAGCTTTACTTTGAAAGATAATCACGTTCTTTGAAAGCAAAAGAATTTCATGAAATGCTTTTGTGAGAAACGCACATGTGTTACTCTGAAATGAGAAGCGTCTGTTTGGGATATGTAAAAGTATGGTTAAAAGTGAGAACAGTGTTCCTTTTCTCTGTAGAAGCTTTACTTTGAAAGATAATCACGTTCTTTGAAAGTGTAAAGAATTTCATGAAATGCTTTTTTGAGAAACGCACATCTGTTACTCTGAAATGAGGACGTCTGTTTGGGATATGTCAAAGTATGGTTAAAAGTGAGAACAGTGTTCCTTTTCTCTGTAGAAGCTTTACTTTGAAAGATAATCACGTTTTTTGAAAGCAAAAGAATTTCATGAAATGCTTTTGTGAGAAACGCACATGTGTTACTCTGAAATGAGAAGCGTCTGTTTGGGATATGTCAAAGTATGGTTAAAAGTGAGAACAGTGTTCCTTTTCTCTGTAGAAGCTTTACTTTGAAAGATAATCACGTTCTTTTGAAAGCAAAAGAATTTCATGAAATGCTTTTGTGAGAAACGCACATCTGTTACTCTGAAATGAGAAGCGTCTGTTTGGGATATGTCAAAGTATGGTTAAAAGTGAGAACAGTGTTCCTTTTCTCTGTAGAAGCTTTACTTTGAAAGATAATCACGTTCTTTGAAAGCAAAAGAATTTCATGAAATGCTTTTGTGAGAAACGCACATGTGTTACTCTGAAATGAGAAGCGTCTTTTTGGGATATGTCAAAGTATGGTTAAAAGTGAGAACAGTGTTCCTTTTCTCTGTAGAAGCTTTACTTTGAAAGATAATCACGATCATTTGAAAGTCAGTGAATTTCATGAAATGCTTTTGTGAGAAACGCAAATCTGTTACTCTGAAATGAGAAGCGTCTGTTTGGGATATGTCAAAGTATGGTTAAAAGTGAGAACAGTGTTCCTTTTCTCTGTAGAAGCTTTACTTTGAAAGATAATCACGTTCTTTGAAAGCAAAAGAATTTCATGAAATGCTTTTGTGAGAAACGACATGTGTTACTCTGAAATGAGAAGTGTCTGTTTGGGATATGTCAAAGTATGGTTAAAAGTGAGAACAGTGTTCCTTTTCTCTGTAGAAGCTTTACTTTGAAAGATAATCACGTTCTTTGAAAGCAAAAGAATTTCATGAAATGCTTTTGTGAGAAACGCACATCTGTTACTCTGAAATGAGAAGCGTCTGTTTGGGATATGTCAAAGTATGGTTAAAAGTGAGAACAGTGTTCCTTTTCTCTGTAGAAGCTTTACTTTGAAAGATAATCACGTTCTTTGAAAGCAAAAGAATTTCATGAAATGCTTTTGTGAGAAACGCACATGTGTTACTCTGAAATGAGAAGCGTCTGTTTGGGATATGTCAAAGTATGGTTAAAAGTGAGAACAGTGTTCCTTTTCTCTGTAGAAGCTTTACTTTGAAAGATAATCACGTTCTTTGAAAGCAAAAGAATTTCATGAAATGCTTTTGTGAGAAACGCACATCTGTTACTCTGAAATGAGAAGCGTCTGTTTGGGATATGTCAAAGTATGGTTAAAAGTGAGAACAGTGTTCCTTTTCTCTGTAGAAGCTTTACTTTGAAAGATAATCACGTTCTTTGAAAGTAAAATGAATTTCATGAAATGCTTTTTTGAGAAACGCACATGTGTTACTCTGAAATGAGAAGCGTCTGTTTGGGATATGTCAAAGTATGGTTAAAAGTGAGAACAGTGTTCCACTTTCTCTGTAGAAGCTTTACTTTGAAAGATAATCACGTTCTTTGAAAGCAAAAGAATTTCATGAAATGCTTTTGTGAGAAACGCACATCTATTACTCTGAAATGAGAAGCGTCTGTTTGGGATATGTCAAAGTATGGTTAAAAGTGAGAACAGTGTTCCTTTTCTCTGTAGAAGCTTTACTTTGAAAGATAATCACGTTCTTTGAAAGCAAAAGAATTTCATGAAATGCTTTTGTGAGAAACGCACATCTGTTACTCTGAAATGAGAAGCGTCTTTTTGGGATATGTAAAAGTATGGTTAAAAGTGAGAACAGTGTTCCTTTTCTCTGTAGAAGCTTTACTTTGAAAGGTAATGACGAGGATTTGAAAGTCAGTGAATTTCATGAAATGCTTTTTTGAGAAATGCAAATCTGTTACTCTGAAATGAGAAGCGTCTTTTTGGGATATGTCAAAGTATGGTTAAAAGTGAGAACAGTGTTCCTTTTTTTCTGTAGACTCTTTATTTTGAAAGATAATCACGTTCTTTGAAAGCAAAAGAATTTCATGAAATGCTTTTGTGAGAAACGCAAATCTGTTACTCTGAAATGAGAAGCGTCTGTTTGGGATATGTCAAAGTATGGTTAAAAGTGAGAACAGTGTTCCACTTCTCTGTAGAAGCTTTACTTTGAAAGATAATCACGTTCTTTGAAAGCAAAAGAATTTCATGAAATGCTTTTGTGAGAAACGCACATCTGTTACTCTGAAATGAGAAGCGTTTGTTTGGGATATGTAAAAGTATGGTTAAAAGTGAGAACAGTGTTCCTTTTCTCTGTAGAAGCTTTACTTTGAAAGATAATCACGTTCTTTGAAAGCAAAAGAATTTCATGAAATGCTTTTGTGAGAAACGCACATCTGTTACTCTGAAATGAGAAGCGTCTGTTTGGGATATGTCAAAGTATGGTTAAAAGTGAGAACAGTGTTCCACTTCTCTGTAGAAGCTTTACTTTGAAAGATAATCACGTTCTTTGAAAGCAAAAGAATTTCATGAAATGCTTTTGTGAGAAACGCACATCTGTTACTCTGAAATGAGAAGCGTCTGTTTGGGATATGTCAAAGTATGGTTAAAAGTGAGAACAGTGTTCCTTTTCTCTGTAGAAGCTTTACTTTGAAAGATAATCACGTTCTTTGAAAGCAAAAGAATTTCATGAAATGCTTTTGTGAGAAACGCACATGTGTTACTCTGAAATGAGAAGCGTCTGTTTGGGATATGTCAAAGTATGGTTAAAAGTGAGAACAGTGTTCCACTTCTCTGTAGAAGCTTTACTTTGAAAGATAATCACGTTCTTTGAAAGCAAAAGAATTTCATGAAATGCTTTTGTGAGAAACGCACATGTGTTACTCTGAAATGAGAAGCGTCTGTTTGGGATATGTAAAAGTATGGTTAAAAGTGAGAACAGTGTTCCTCTTCTCTGTAGAAGCTTTACTTTGAAAGATAATCACGTTCTTTGAAAGCAAAAGAATTTCATGAAATGCTTTTGTGAGAAACGCACATGTGTTACTCTGAAATGAGAAGCGTTTGTTTGGGATATGTAAAAGTATGGTTAAAAGTGAGAACAGTGTTCCACTTCTCTGTAGAAGCTTTACTTTGAAAGATAATCACGTTCTTTGAAAGCAAAAGAATTTCATGAAATGCTTTTGTGAGAAACGCACATCTATTACTCTGAAATGAGAAGCGTCTGTTTGGGATATGTCAAAGTATGGTTAAAAGTGAGAACAGTGTTCCTTTTCTCTGTAGAAGCTTTACTTTGAAAGATAATCACGTTCTTTGAAAGCAAAAGAATTTCATGAAATGCTTTTGTGAGAAACGCACATGTGTTACTCTGAAATGAGAAGCGTTCTGTTTGGGATATGTCAAAGTATGGTTAAAAGTGAGAACAGTGTTCCTTTTCTCTGTAGAAGCTTTACTTTGAAAGATAATCACGTTCTTTGAAAGTAAAAGAATTTCATGAAATGCTTTTGTGAGAAACGCACATCTGTTACTCTGAAATGAGAAGCGTCTGTTTGGGATATGTCAAAGTATGGTTAAAAGTGAGAACAGTGTTCCTTTTCTCTGTAGAAGCTTTACTTTGAAAGATAATCACGTTCTTTGAAAGCAAAAGAATTTCATGAAATGCTTTTGTGAGAAACGCACATGTGTTACTCTGAAATGAGAAGCGTCTGTTTGGGATATGTCAAAGTATGGTTAAAAGTGAGAACAGTGTTCCTTTTCTCTGTAGAAGCTTTACTTTGAAAGATAATCACGTTCTCTGAAAGTGTATGAATTTCATGAAATGCTTTTGTGAGAAACGCACATGTGTTACTCTGAAATGAGAAGCGCTCTGTTTGGGATATGTCAAAGTATGGTTAAAAGTGAGAACAGTGTTCCTTTTCTCTGTAGAAGCTTTACTTTGAAAGATAATCACGTTCTTTGAAAGTGAATAGAATTTCATGAAATGCTTTTTGTGAGAAACGCACATGTGTTACTCTGAAATGAGAAGCGTCTGTTTGGGATATATCAAAGTATGGTTAAAAGTGAGAACAGTGTTCCTTTTCTCTGTAGAAGCTTTACTTTGAAAGATAATCACGTTCTTTGAAAGCAAAAGAATTTCATAAAATGCTTTTGTGAGAAAGCACATGTGTTACTCTGAAATGTGAAGCGTCTGTTTGGGATATGTCAAAGTATGGTTAAAAGTGAGAACAGTGTTCCTTTTCTCTGTAGAAGCTTTACTTTGAAAGATAATCACGTTCTTTGAAAGCAAAAGAATTTCATGAAATGCTTTTGTGAGAAACGCACATGTGTTACTCTGAAATGAGAAGCGTCTGTTTGGGATATGTCAAAGTATGGTTAAAAGTGAGAACAGTGTTCCTTTTCTCTGTAGAAGCTTTACTTTGAAAGGTAATCACGTTCATTTGAAAGATATTGAATTTCATGAAATGCTTTTTGAGAAACGCACATGTGTTACTCTGAAATAAGAAGCGTTTGTTTGGGATATGTCAAAGTATGGTTAAAAGTGAGAACAGTGTTCCTTTTCTCTGTAGAAGCTTTACTTTGAAGGATAATCACGTTCTTTGAAAGCAAAAGAATTTCATGAAATGCTTTTGTGAGAAACGCACATGTGTTACTCTGAAATGAGAAACGTCAGTTTGGGATATATAAAAGTATGGTTAAAAGTGAGAACAGTGTTCCTTTTCTCTGTAGAAGCTTTACTTTGAAAGGTAATAACACGTTCTTTGAAAGCAAAAGAATTTCATGAAATGCTTTTGTGAGAAACGCACATCTGTTACTCTGAAATGAGAAGCGTCTATTTGGGATATGTCAAAGTATGGTTAAAAGTGAGAACAGTGTTCCTTTTCTCTGTTGAAGCTTTACTTTGAAAGATAATCACGTTCTTTGAAAGCAAAAGAATTTCATGAAATGCTTTTGTGAGAAACGCACATCTGTTACTCTGAAATGAGAAGCGTCTGTTTGGGATATGTCAAAGTATGGTTAAAAGTGAGAACAGTGTTCCTTTTCTCTGTAGAAGCTTTACTTTGAAAGATAATCACGTTCTTTGAAAGTGAAAGAATTTCATGAAATGCTTTTGTGAGAAACGCACATGTGTTACTCTGAAATGAGAAGGGTCTGTTTGGGATATGTCAAAGTATGGTTAAAAGTGAGAACAGTGTTCCTTTTCTCTGTAGAAGCTTTACTTTGAAAGATAATCACGTTCTTTGAAAGCAAAAGAATTTCATGAAATGCTTTTGTGAGAAACGCACATGTGTTACTCTGAAATGAGAAGCGTCTGTTTGGGATATGTCAAAGTATGGTTAAAAGTGAGAACAGTGTTCCTTTTCTCTGTAGAAGCTTTACTTTGAAAGGTAATCACGATCATTTGAAAGTCAGTGAATTTCATGAAATGCTTTTGTGAGAAACGCAAATGTGTTACTCTGAAATGAGAAGCGTCTGTTTGGGATATGTCAAAGTATGGTTAAAAGTGAGAACAGTGTTCCTTTTCTCTGTAGAAGCTTTACTTTGAAAGATAATCACGTTCTTTGAAAGCAAAAGAATTTCATGAAATGCTTTTGTGAGAAACGCACATGTGTTACTCTGAAATGAGAAGCGTCTGTTTGGGATATGTCAAAGTATGGTGAAAAGTGAGAACAGTGTTCCTTTTCTCTGTAGAAACTTTACTTTGAAAGATAATCACGTTCTTTGAAAGTGTATGAATTTCATGAAATGCTTTTGTGAGAAACGCACATGTGTTACTCTGAAATGAGAAGCGTCCGTTTGGGATATGTCAAAGTATGGTTAAAAGTGAGAACAGTGTTCCTTTTCTCTGTAGAAGCTTTACTTTGAAAGATAATCACGTTCTTTGAAAGCAAAAGAATTTCATGAAATGCTTTTGTGAGAAACGCACATCTGTTACTCTGAAATGAGAAGCGTTTGTTTGGGATATGTCAAAGTATGGTTAAAAGTGAGAACAGTGTTCCTTTTCTCTGTAGAAGCTTTACTTTGAAAGATAATCACGTTCTTTGAAAGCAAAAGAATTTCATGAAATGCTTTTGTGAGAAACGCACATGTGTTACTCTGAAATGAGAAGCGTCTGTTTGGGATATGTCAAAGTATGGTTAAAAGTGAGAACAGTGTTCCTTTTCTCTGTAGAAGCTTTACTTTGAAAGATAATCACGTTCTTTGAAAGCAAAAGAATTTCATGAAATGCTTTTGTGAGAAACGCACATGTGTTACTCTGAAATGAGAAGCGTCTATTTGGGATATGTCAAAGTATGGTTAAAAGTGAGAACAGTGTTCCTTTTCTCTGTAGAAGCTTTACTTTGAAAGATAATCACGTTCATTTGAAAGCAAATGAATTTCATGAAATGCTTTTGTGAGAAACGCACATCTGTTACTCTCAAATGAGAAGCGTCTGTTTGGGATATGTCAAAGTATGTTTCAAAGTGAGAACAGTGTTCCTTTTCTCTGTAGAATCTTTATTTTGAAAGATAATCACGTTCTTTGAAAGCAAAAGAATTTCATGAAATGCTTTTGTGAGAAACGCACATCTGTTACTCTGAAATGAGAAGCGTCTGTTTGGGATATGTCAAAGTATGGTTAAAAGTGAGAACAGTGTTCCTTTTCTCTGTAGAAGCTTTACTTTGAAAGATAATCACGTTCTCTGAAAGTGTATGAATTTCATGAAATGCTTTTGTGAGAAACGCACATCTGTTACTCTGAAATGAGAAGCGTCTGTTTGGGATATGTCAAAGTATGGTTAAAAGTGAGAACCGTGTTCCTTTTCTCTATAGATGCTTTACTTTGAAAGATAATCACGTTCTTTGAAAGCAAAAGAATTTCATGAAATGCTTTTGTGAGAAACACACATGTGTTACTCTGAAATGAGAAGCGTCTGTTTGGGATATGTCAAAGTATGGTTAAAAGTGAGAACAGTGTTCCTTTTCTCTGTAGAAGCTTTACTTTGAAAGATAATCACGTTCTTTGAAAGGAAAAGAATTTCATGAAATGCTTTATTTGAAACGACACATGTGTTACTCTGAAATGAGAAGCGTCTGTTTGGGATATGTCAAAGTATGGTTAAAAGTGAGAACAGTGTTCCTTTTCTCTGTAGAAGCTTTACTTTGAAAGATAATCACGTTCTTTGAAAGTCTATGAATTTCATGAAATGCTTTTGTGAGAAACGCACATGTGTTACTCTGAAATGAGAAGCGTCTGTTTGGGATATGTCAAAGTATGGTTAAAAGTGAGAACAGTGTTCCTTTTCTCTGTAGAAGCTTTACTTTGAAAGGTAATCACGGTCATTTGAAAATCATTGAATTTCATGAAATGCTTTTGTGAGAAACGCACATCTGTTACTCTGAAATAAGAAGCGTTTGTTAGGGATATGTCAAAGTATGGTTAAAAGTGAGAACAGTGTTCCTTTTCTCTGTAGAAGCTTTACTTTGAAAGATAATCACGTTCTTTGAAAGCAAAAGAATTTCATGAAATGCTTTTGTGAGAAACCCACATGTGTTACTCTGAAATGAGAAACGTCAGTTTGGGATATATAAAAGTATGGTTAAAAGTGAGAACAGTGTTCCTTTTCTCTGTAGAAGCTTTACTTTGAAAGGTAATGACGAGGATTTGAAAGTCAGTGAATTTAATGGAATGCTTTTGTGAGAAACGCAAATCTGTTACTCTGAAATGAGAAGCGTCTGTTTGGGATATGTCAAAGTATGGTTAAAAGTGAGAACAGTGTTCCTTTTCTCTGTAGAAGCTTTACTTTGAAAGATAATCACGTTCTTTGAAAGCAAAAGAATTTCATGATATGCTTTTGTGAGAAACGCACATGTGTTACTCTGAACTGAGAAGCGTCTGTTTGGGATATGTCAAAGTATGGTTAAAAGTTAGAACAGTGTTCCTTTTCTCTGTAGAAGCTTTACTTTGAAAGATAATCACGTTCTTTGAAAGGAAAATAATTTCATGAAATGCTTTATTGAGAAACGCACATGTGTTACTCTGAAATGAGGAGCTTCTGTTTGGGATATGTCAAAGTATGATTAAATGTGAGAACAGTGTTCCTTTTCTCTGTAGAAGCTGTACTTTGAAAGATAATCACGTTCTTGAAAGTCTATGAATTTTATTAAATGCTTTTGTGAGAAATGCACATGTGTTACTCTGAAATGCGAAGCGTCGTTTTGGGATATGTCAAAGTATGGTTAAAAGTGAGAACTGTGTTCCTTTTCTGTGTAGAAGCTTTACTTTGAAAGGTAATCACGATCATTTGAAAGTCAGTGAATTTCATGAAATGCTTTTTTGATAACGCAAATCTGTTAATCTCAAAGGATAAGCTTCTGTTTGGGATATGTCAAAGTATGGTTAAAAGTGAGAACAGTGTTCCTTTTCTCTGTAGAATCTTTATTTTGAAAGATAATCACGTTCTTTGAAAGCAAAAGAATTTCATGAAATGCTTTTGTGAGAAACGCACATGTGTTTCTCTGAAATGAGAAGCGTCTGTTTGGGATATGTAAAAGTATGGTTAAAAGTGAGAACAGTGTTCCTTTTCTCTGTAGAAGCTTTACTTTGAAAGATAATCACGTTCTTTGAAAGCAAAAGAATTTCACGAAATGCTTTTGTGAGAAACGCACACGTGTTACTCTGAAATGAGAAGCGTCTATTTGGGATATGTCAAAGTATGGTTAAACGTGAGAACAGTGTTCCTTTTCTCTCTAGAAGCTTTACTTAGAAAGGTAATCACGATCATTTGAAAGTCATTGAATTTCATGAAATGCTTTTTGGAGAACGC
Source organism: Microtus agrestis (assembly GCA_902806775.1). Lineage (NCBI taxonomy): Eukaryota > Metazoa > Chordata > Mammalia > Rodentia > Cricetidae > Microtus > Microtus agrestis. The sequence goes on along the minus strand of CADCXT010003180.1, from coordinate 11,306 downwards.
AAATCTGTTACTCTCAAAGGATAAGCTTCTGTTTGGGATATGTCAAAGTAAGTTTCAAAGTGAGAACAGTGTTCATTTTCTCTGTCGAATCTTTATTTTGAAAGATAATCACGTTCTTTTAAAGCAAAAGAATTTCATGAAATGCTTTTGTGAGAAACGCACATCTGTTACTCTGAAATGAGAAGCGTCTGTTTGGGATATATCAAAGTATGGTTAAAAGTGAGAACAGTGTTCCTTTTCTCTGTATAAGATTTACTTTGAAAGATAATCACGTTCTCTGAATGTGTATGAATTTCATGAAATGCTTTTGTGAGAAACGCACATCTGTTACTCTGAAATGAGAAGCGTCTGTTTGGGATATGTCAAAGTATGTTTAAAAGTGAGAACCGTGTTCCTTTTCTCTATAGATGCTTTACTTTGAAAGATAATCACTTTCTCTGAAAGTGTATGAATTTCATGAAATGCTTTTGTGAGAAACACACATGTGTTACTCTGAAATAAGAAGCGTCTGTTTTGGATATGTCAAAGTATGGTTAAAAGTTAGAACAGTGTTCTTTTTCTCTGTAGAAGCTTTACTTTGAAAGATAAACACGTTCTTTGAAAGGAAAAGAATTTCATGAAATGCTTTATTTGAAACGCACATGTGTTACTCTGAAATGAGAAGCTTCTGTTTGGGATATGTCAAAGTATGATTAAATGTGAGAACAGTGTTCCTTTTCTCTGTAGAAGCTTTACTTGGAAAGATAATCACGTTCTTGAAAGTCTATGAATTTTATTAAATGCTTTTGTGAGAAACGCACATGTGTTACTCTGAAATGCGAAGCGTCTGTTTGGGATATGTCAAAGTATGGTTAAAAGTGAGAACAGTGTTCCTTTTCTCTGTAGAAGCTTTACTTTGAAAGGTAATCACGGTCATTTGAAAATCAGTGAATTTCATGAAATGCTTTTTTGAGAAACGCACATCTGTTACTCTGAAATAAGAAGCGTTTGTTAGGGATATGTCAAAGTATGGTTAAAAGTGAGAACAGTGTTCCTTTTCTCTGTAGATGCTTTACTTTGAAAGATAATCACGTTCTTTGAAAGCAAAAGAATTTCATGAAATGCTTTTTTGAGAAACCCACATGTGTTACTCTGAAATGAGAAACGTCAGTTTGGGATATATAAAAGTATGGTTAAAAGTGAGAACAGTGTTCCTTTTCTCTGTAGAAGCTTTACTTTGAAAGGTAATGACGAGGATTTGAAAGTCAGTGAATTTAATGGAATGCTTTTGTTAGAAACGTAAATCTGTTACGCTGAAATGAGAAGCGTCTGTTTGGGATATGTCAAAGTATGGTTAAAAGTGAGAACAGTGTTCCTTTTCTCTGTTGAAGCTTTACTTTGAAAGATAATCACGTTCTTTGAAAGCAAAAGAATTTCATGATATGCTTTTGTGAGAAGCGCACATGTGTTACTCTGAACTGAGATGCGTCTGTTTTGGATATGTCAAAGTATGGTTAAAAGTTAGAACAGTGTTCCTTTTCTCTGTAGAAGCTTTACTTTGAAAGATAATCACGTTCTTTGAAAGGAAAATAATTTCATGAAATGCTTTATTGAGAAACGCACATGTGTTACTCTGAAATGAGGAGCTTCTGTTTGGGATATGTCAAAGTATGATTAAATGTGAGAACAGTGTTCCTTTTCTCTGTAGAAGCTGTACTTTGAAAGATAATCACGTTCTTGAAAGTCTATGAATTTTATTAAATGCTTTTGTGAGAAATGCACATGTGTTACTCTGAAATGCGAAGCGTCGTTTTGGGATATGTCAAAGTATGGTTAAAAGTGAGAACTGTGTTCCTTTTCTGTGTAGAAGCTTTACTTTGAAAGGTAATCACGATCATTTGAAAGTCAGTGAATTTCATGAAATGCTTTTTTGATAACGCAAATCTGTTAATCTCAAAGGATAAGCTTCTGTTTGGGATATGTCAAATTATGGTTAAAAGTGAAAACAGTGTTCCTTTTCTCTGTAGAATCTTTATTTTGAAAGATAATCACGTTCTTTGAAAGCAAAAGAATTTCATGAAATGCTTTTGTGAGAAACGCACATGTGTTTCTCTGAAATGAGAATCGTCCTTTTGGGATATGTAAAAGTTTGGTTAAAAGTGAGAACAGTGTTCCTTTTCTCTGTAGAAGCTTTACTTTGAAAGATAATCACGTTCTTTGAAAGCAAAAGAATTTCACGAAATGCTTTTGTGAGAAACGCACACGTGTTACTCTGAAATGAGAAGCGTCTATTTGGGATATGTCAAAGTATGGTTAAACGTGAGAACAGTGTTCCTTTTCTCTCTAGAAGCTTTACTTAGAAAGGTAATCACGATCATTTGAAAGTCATTGAATTTCATGAAATGCTTTTTGGAGAACGCAAATCTGTTACTCTCAAAGGATAAGCTTCTGTTTGGGATATGTCAAAGTAAGTTTCAAAGTGAGAACAGTGTTCATTTTCTCTGTCGAATCTTTATTTTGAAAGATAATCACGTTCTTTTAAAGCAAAAGAATTTCATGAAATGCTTTTGTGAGAAACGCACATCTGTTACTCTGAAATGAGAAGCGTCTGTTTGGGATATATCAAAGTATGGTTAAAAGTGAGAACAGTGTTCCTTTTCTCTGTATAAGATTTACTTTGAAAGATAATCACGTTCTCTGAATGTGTATGAATTTCATGAAATGCTTTTGTGAGAAACGCACATCTGTTACTCTGAAATGAGAAGCGTCTGTTTGGGATATGTCAAAGTATGTTTAAAAGTGAGAACCGTGTTCCTTTTCTCTATAGATGCTTTACTTTGAAAGATAATCACTTTCTCTGAAAGTGTATGAATTTCATGAAATGCTTTTGTGAGAAACACACATGTGTTACTCTGAAATAAGAAGCGTCTGTTTTGGATATGTCAAAGTATGGTTAAAAGTTAGAACAGTGTTCTTTTTCTCTGTAGAAGCTTTACTTTGAAAGATAAACACGTTCTTTGAAAGGAAAAGAATTTCATGAAATGCTTTATTTGAAACGCACATGTGTTACTCTGAAATGAGAAGCTTCTGTTTGGGATATGTCAAAGTATGATTAAATGTGAGAACAGTGTTCCTTTTCTCTGTAGAAGCTTTACTTGGAAAGATAATCACGTTCTTGAAAGTCTATGAATTTTATTAAATGCTTTTGTGAGAAACGCACATGTGTTACTCTGAAATGCGAAGCGTCTGTTTGGGATATGTCAAAGTATGGTTAAAAGTGAGAACAGTGTTCCTTTTCTCTGTAGAAGCTTTACTTTGAAAGGTAATCACGGTCATTTGAAAATCAGTGAATTTCATGAAATGCTTTTTTGAGAAACGCACATCTGTTACTCTGAAATAAGAAGCGTTTGTTAGGGATATGTCAAAGTATGGTTAAAAGTGAGAACAGTGTTCCTTTTCTCTGTAGATGCTTTACTTTGAAAGATAATCACGTTCTTTGAAAGCAAAAGAATTTCATGAAATGCTTTTTTGAGAAACCCACATGTGTTACTCTGAAATGAGAAACGTCAGTTTGGGATATATAAAAGTATGGTTAAAAGTGAGAACAGTGTTCCTTTTCTCTGTAGAAGCTTTACTTTGAAAGGTAATGACGAGGATTTGAAAGTCAGTGAATTTAATGGAATGCTTTTGTTAGAAACGCAAATCTGTTACGCTGAAATGAGAAGCGTCTGTTTGGGATATGTCAAAGTATGGTTAAAAGTGAGAACAGTGTTCCTTTTCTCTGTTGAAGCTTTACTTTGAAAGATAATCACGTTCTTTGAAAGCAAAAGAATTTCATGATATGCTTTTGTGAGAAGCGCACATGTGTTACTCTGAACTGAGATGCGTCTGTTTTGGATATGTCAAAGTATGGTTAAAAGTTAGAACAGTGTTCCTTTTCTCTGTAGAAGCTTTACTTTGAAAGATAATCACGTTCTTTGAAAGGAAAATAATTTCATGAAATGCTTTATTGAGAAACGCACATGTGTTACTCTGAAATGAGGAGCTTCTGTTTGGGATATGTCAAAGTATGATTAAATGTGAGAACAGTGTTCCTTTTCTCTGTAGAAGCTGTACTTTGAAAGATAATCACGTTCTTGAAAGTCTATGAATTTTATTAAATGCTTTTGTGAGAAATGCACATGTGTTACTCTGAAATGCGAAGCGTCGTTTTGGGATATGTCAAAGTATGGTTAAAAGTGAGAACTGTGTTCCTTTTCTGTGTAGAAGCTTTACTTTGAAAGGTAATCACGATCATTTGAAAGTCAGTGAATTTCATGAAATGCTTTTTTGATAACGCAAATCTGTTAATCTCAAAGGATAAGCTTCTGTTTGGGATATGTCAAATTATGGTTAAAAGTGAAAACAGTGTTCCTTTTCTCTGTAGAATCTTTATTTTGAAAGATAATCACGTTCTTTGAAAGCAAAAGAATTTCATGAAATGCTTTTGTGAGAAACGCACATGTGTTTCTCTGAAATGAGAATCGTCCTTTTGGGATATGTAAAAGTATGGTTAAAAGTGAGAACAGTGTTCCTTTTCTCTGTAGAAGCTTTACTTTGAAAGATAATCACGTTCTTTGAAAGCAAAAGAATTTCACGAAATGCTTTTGTGAGAAACGCACACGTGTTACTCTGAAATGAGAAGCGTCTATTTGGGATATGTCAAAGTATGGTTAAACGTGAGAACAGTGTTCCTTTTCTCTCTAGAAGCTTTACTTAGAAAGGTAATCACGATCATTTGAAAGTCATTGAATTTCATGAAATGCTTTTTGGAGAACGCAAATCTGTTACTCTCAAAGGATAAGCTTCTGTTTGGGATATGTCAAAGTAAGTTTCAAAGTGAGAACAGTGTTCATTTTCTCTGTCGAATCTTTATTTTGAAAGATAATCACGTTCTTTTAAAGCAAAAGAATTTCATGAAATGCTTTTGTGAGAAACGCACATCTGTTACTCTGAAATGAGAAGCGTCTGTTTGGGATATATCAAAGTATGGTTAAAAGTGAGAACAGTGTTCCTTTTCTCTGTATAAGATTTACTTTGAAAGATAATCACGTTCTCTGAATGTGTATGAATTTCATGAAATGCTTTTGTGAGAAACGCACATCTGTTACTCTGAAATGAGAAGCGTCTGTTTGGGATATGTCAAAGTATGTTTAAAAGTGAGAACCGTGTTCCTTTTCTCTATAGATGCTTTACTTTGAAAGATAATCACTTTCTCTGAAAGTGTATGAATTTCATGAAATGCTTTTGTGAGAAACACACATGTGTTACTCTGAAATAAGAAGCGTCTGTTTTGGATATGTCAAAGTATGGTTAAAAGTTAGAACAGTGTTCTTTTTCTCTGTAGAAGCTTTACTTTGAAAGATAAACACGTTCTTTGAAAGGAAAAGAATTTCATGAAATGCTTTATTTGAAACGCACATGTGTTACTCTGAAATGAGAAGCTTCTGTTTGGGATATGTCAAAGTATGATTAAATGTGAGAACAGTGTTCCTTTTCTCTGTAGAAGCTTTACTTGGAAAGATAATCACGTTCTTGAAAGTCTATGAATTTTATTAAATGCTTTTGTGAGAAACGCACATGTGTTACTCTGAAATGCGAAGCGTCTGTTTGGGATATGTCAAAGTATGGTTAAAAGTGAGAACAGTGTTCCTTTTCTCTGTAGAAGCTTTACTTTGAAAGGTAATCACGGTCATTTGAAAATCATTGAATTTCATGAAATGCTTTTTTGAGAAACGCACATCTGTTACTCTGAAATAAGAAGCGTTTGTTAGGGATATGTCAAAGTATGGTTAAAAGTGAGAACAGTGTTCCTTTTCTCTGTAGATGCTTTACTTTGAAAGATAATCACGTTCTTTGAAAGCAAAAGAATTTCATGAAATGCTTTTTTGAGAAACCCACATGTGTTACTCTGAAATGAGAAACGTCAGTTTGGGATATATAAAAGTATGGTTAAAAGTGAGAACAGTGTTCCTTTTCTCTGTAGAAGCTTTACTTTGAAAGGTAATGACGAGGATTTGAAAGTCAGTGAATTTAATGGAATGCTTTTGTTAGAAACGCAAATCTGTTACGCTGAAATGAGAAGCGTCTGTTTGGGATATGTCAAAGTATGGTTAAAAGTGAGAACAGTGTTCCTTTTCTCTGTTGAAGCTTTACTTTGAAAGATAATCACGTTCTTTGAAAGCAAAAGAATTTCATGATATGCTTTTGTGAGAAGCGCACATGTGTTACTCTGAACTGAGATGCGTCTGTTTTGGATATGTCAAAGTATGGTTAAAAGTTAGAACAGTGTTCCTTTTCTCTGTAGAAGCTTTACTTTGAAAGATAATCACGTTCTTTGAAAGGAAAATAATTTCATGAAATGCTTTATTGAGAAACGCACATGTGTTACTCTGAAATGAGGAGCTTCTGTTTGGGATATGTCAAAGTATGATTAAATGTGAGAACAGTGTTCCTTTTCTCTGTAGAAGCTGTACTTTGAAAGATAATCACGTTCTTGAAAGTCTATGAATTTTATTAAATGCTTTTGTGAGAAATGCACATGTGTTACTCTGAAATGCGAAGCGTCGTTTTGGGATATGTCAAAGTATGGTTAAAAGTGAGAACTGTGTTCCTTTTCTGTGTAGAAGCTTTACTTTGAAAGGTAATCACGATCATTTGAAAGTCAGTGAATTTCATGAAATGCTTTTTTGATAACGCAAATCTGTTAATCTCAAAGGATAAGCTTCTGTTTGGGATATGTCAAATTATGGTTAAAAGTGAAAACAGTGTTCCTTTTCTCTGTAGAATCTTTATTTTGAAAGATAATCACGTTCTTTGAAAGCAAAAGAATTTCATGAAATGCTTTTGTGAGAAACGCACATGTGTTTCTCTGAAATGAGAATCGTCCTTTTGGGATATGTAAAAGTATGGTTAAAAGTGAGAACAGTGTTCCTTTTCTCTGTAGAAGCTTTACTTTGAAAGATAATCACGTTCTTTGAAAGCAAAAGAATTTCATGAAATGCTTTTGTGAGAAACGCACACGTGTTACTCTGAAATGAGAAGCGTCTGTTTGGGATATGTCAAAGTATGGTTAAAAGTGAGAACAGTGTTCCTTTTCTCTGTAGAAGCTTTACTTTGAAAGATAATCACGATCATTTGAAAGTCAGTGAATTTCATGAAATGCTTTTGTGAGAAACGCAAATGTGTTACTCTGAAATGAGAAGCGTCTGTTTGGGATATGTCAAAGTATGGTTAAAAGTGAGAACAGTGTTCCTTTTCTCTGTAGAAGCTTTACTTTGAAAGATAATCACGTTCTTTGAAAGCAAAAGAATTTCATGAAATGCTTTTGTGAGAAACGCACATCTGTTACTCTGAAATGAGAAGCGTCTGTTTGGGATATGTCAAAGTATGGTTAAAAGTGAGAACAGTGTTCCTTTTCTCTGTAGAAGCTTTACTTTGAAAGATAATCACGTTCTCTGAATGTGTATGAATTTCATGAAATGCTTTTGTGAGAAACGCACATCTGTTACTCTGAAATGAGAAGCGTCTGTTTGGGATATGTCAAAGTATGGTTAAAAGTGAGAACAGTGTTCCTTTTCTCTGTAGAAGCTTTACTTTGAAAGATAATCACGTTCTTTGAAAGTGTATGAATTTCATGAAATGCTTTTGTGAGAAACGCACATGTGTTACTCTGAAATGAGAAGCGTCTGTTTGGGATATGTCAAAGTATGGTTAAAAGTGAGAACAGTGTTCCTTTTCTCTGTAGAAGCTTTACTTTGAAAGATAATCACGTTCTTTGAAAGGAAAAGAATTTCATGAAATGCTTTTGTGAGAAACGCACATGTGTTACTCTGAAATGAGAAGCGTCTGTTTGGGATATGTCAAAGTATGATTAAAAGTGAGAACAGTGTTCCTTTTCTCTGTAGAAGCTTTACTTTGAAAGATAATCACGTTCTTGAAAGTCTATGAATTTTATTAAATGCTTTTGTGAGAAACGCACATGTGTTACTCTGAAATGAGAAGCGTCTGTTTGGGATATGTCAAAGTATGGTTAAAAGTGAGAACAGTGTTCCTTTTCTCTGTAGAAGCTTTACTTTGAAAGGTAATCACGATCATTTGAAAGTCAGTGAATTTCATGAAATGCTTTTGTGAGAAACGCAAATCTGTTACTCTGAAATGAGAAGCGTCTGTTTGGGATATGTCAAAGTATGGTTAAAAGTGAGAACAGTGTTCCTTTTCTCTGTAGAAGCTTTACTTTGAAAGATAATCACGTTCTTTGAAAGCAAAAGAATTTCATGAAATGCTTTTGTGAGAAACGCACATGTGTTACTCTGAAATGAGAAGCGTCTGTTTGGGATATGTCAAAGTATGGTTAAAAGTGAGAACAGTGTTCCTTTTCTCTGTAGAAGCTTTACTTTGAAAGATAATCACGTTCTTTGAAAGTCAGTGAATTTCATGAAATGCTTTTGTGAGAAACGCAAATGTGTTACTCTGAAATGAGAAGCGTCTGTTTGGGATATGTCAAAGTATGGTTAAAAGTGAGAACAGTGTTCCTTTTCTCTGTAGAAGCTTTATTTTGAAAGATAATCACGTTCTTTGAAAGCAAAAGAATTTCATGAAATGCTTTTGTGAGAAACGCACATCTGTTACTCTGAAATGAGAAGCGTCTGTTTGGGATATGTCAAAGTATGGTTAAAAGTGAGAACAGTGTTCCTTTTCTCTGTAGAAGCTTTACTTTGAAAGATAATCACGTTCTTTGAAAGCAAAAGAATTTCATGAAATGCTTTTGTGAGAAACGCACATGTGTTACTCTGAAATGAGAAGCGTCTGTTTGGGATATGTCAAAGTATGGTTAAAAGTGAGAACAGTGTTCCTTTTCTCTGTAGAAGCTTTACTTTGAAAGATAATCACGTTCTTTGAAAGTGTAAGAATTTCATGAAATGCTTTTGTGAGAAACGCACATGTGTTACTCTGAAATGAGAAGCGTCTGTTTGGGATATGTCAAAGTATGGTTAAAAGTGAGAACAGTGTTCCTTTTCTCTGTAGAAGCTTTACTTTGAAAGATAATCACGTTCTTTGAAAGTGTATGAATTTCATGAAATGCTTTTTTGAGAAACGCACATGTGTTACTCTGAAATGAGAAGCGTCTGTTTGGGATATGTCAAAGTATGGTTAAAAGTGAGAACAGTGTTCCTTTTCTCTGTAGAAGCTTTACTTTGAAAGATAATCACGATCATTTGAAAGTCAGTGAATTTCATGAAATGCTTTTGTGAGAAACGCACATGTGTTACTCTGAAATGAGAAGCGTCTGTTTGGGATATGTCAAAGTATGGTTAAAAGTGAGAACAGTGTTCCTTTTCTCTGTAGAAGCTTTACTTTGAAAGATAATCACGTTCTTTGAAAGCAAAAGAATTTCATGAAATGCTTTTGTGAGAAACGCACATCTGTTACTCTGAAATGAGAAGCGTCTGTTTGGGATATGTCAAAGTATGGTTAAAAGTGAGAACAGTGTTCCTTTTCTCTGTAGAAGCTTTACTTTGAAAGATAATCACGTTCTTTGAAAGTGTAAGAATTTCATGAAATGCTTTTGTGAGAAACGCACATCTGTTACTCTGAAATGAGAAGCGTCTGTTTGGGATATGTCAAAGTATGGTTAAAAGTGAGAACAGTGTTCCTTTTCTCTGTAGAAGCTTTACTTTGAAAGATAATCACGTTCTTTGAAAGCAAAAGAATTTCATGAAATGCTTTTGTGAGAAACGCACATGTGTTACTCTGAAATGAGAAGCGTCTGTTTGGGATATGTCAAAGTATGGTTAAAAGTGAGAACAGTGTTCCTTTTCTCTGTAGAAGCTTTACTTTGAAAGATAATCACGTTCTTTGAAAGTGTATGAAAATTTCATGAAATGCTTTTGTGAGAAACGCACATGTGTTACTCTGAAATGAGAAGCGTCTGTTTGGGATATGTCAAAGTATGGTTAAAAGTGAGAACAGTGTTCCTTTTCTCTGTAGAAGCTTTACTTTGAAAGATAATCACGTTCTTTGAAAGTGTATGAAAATTTCATGAAATGCTTTTGTGAGAAACGCACATGTGTTACTCTGAAATGAGAAGCGTCTGTTTGGGATATGTCAAAGTATGGTTAAAAGTGAGAACAGTGTTCCTTTTCTCTGTAGAAGCTTTACTTTGAAAGATAATCACGTTCTTTGAAAGCAAAAGAATTTCATGAAATGCTTTTGTGAGAAACGCACATGTGTTACTCTGAAATGTGAAGCGTCTGTTTGGGATATGTCAAAGTATGGTTAAAAGTGAGAACAGTGTTCCTTTTCTCTGTAGAAGCTTTACTTTGAAAGATAATCACGTTCTTTGAAAGCAAAAGAATTTCATGAAATGCTTTTGTGAGAAACGCACATGTGTTACTCTGAAATGAGAAGCGTCTGTTTGGGATATGTCAAAGTATGGTTAAAAGTGAGAACAGTGTTCCTTTTCTCTGTAGAAGCTTTACTTTGAAAGATAATCACGTTCTCTGAAAGTGTATGAATTTCATGAAATGCTTTTGTGAGAAACGCACATCTGTTACTCTGAAATGAGAAGCGTCTGTTTGGGATATGTCAAAGTATGTTGAAAAGTGAGAACCGTGTTCCTTTTCTCTATAGAAGCTTTACTTTGAAAGATAATCACGTTCTCTGAAAGTGTATGAATTTCATGAAATGCTTTTGTGAGAAACACACATGTGTTACTCTGAAATGAGAAGCGTCTGTTTGGGATATGTCAAAGTATGGTTAAAAGTGAGAACAGTGTTCCTTTTCTCTGTAGAAGCTTTACTTTGAAAGATAATCACGTTCTTTGAAAGCAAAAGAATTTCATGAAATGCTTTATTGAGAAACGCACATGTGTTACTCTGAAATGAGAAGCGTCTGTTTGGGATATGTCAAAGTATGGTTAAAAGTGAGAACAGTGTTCCTTTTCTCTGTAGAAGCTTTACTTTGAAAGATAATCACGTTCTTTGAAAGCAAAAGAATTTCACGAAATGCTTTTGTGAGAAACGCACATGTGTTACTCTGAAATGAGAAGCGTCTATTTGGGATATGTCAAAGTATGGTTAAAAGTGAGAACAGTGTTCCTTTTCTCTGTAGAAGCTTTACTTTGAAAGGTAATCACGATCATTTGAAAGTCAGTGAATTTCATGAAATGCTTTTTTGAGAAACGCAAATCTGTTACTCTCAAAGGAGAAGCTTCTGTTTGGGATATGTCAAAGTATGGTTAAAAGTGAGAACAGTGTTCCTTTTCTCTGTAGAATCTTTATTTTGAA
>CADCXT010003179.1:0-113372 GCA_902806775.1 Microtus agrestis | reverse complement strand
TGTTCCTTTTCTCTGTAGAAGCTTTACTTTGAACGATAATCACGATCATTTGAAAGTCAGTGAATTTCAGGAAATGCTTTTGTGAGAAACGCACATGTGTTACTCTGAAATGAGAAGCATCTGTTTGGGATATGTCAAAGTATGGTTAAAAGTGAGAACAGTGTTCCTTTTCTCTGTAGAAGCTTTACTTTGAAAGATAATCACGATCATTTGAAAGTCAGTGAATTTCATGAAATGCTTTTGTGAGAAACGCACATGTGTTACTCTGAAATGAGAAGAGTCTCTTTGGGATATGTCAAAGTATGGTTAAAAGTGAGAACAGTGTTCCTTTTCTCTGTAGAAGCTTTACTTTGAAAGATAATCACGATCATTTGAAAGTCAGTGAATTTCATGAGATGCTTTTGTGAGAAACGCACATGTGTTACTCTGAAATGAGAAGCGTCTGTTTGGGATATGTCAAAGTATGGTTAAAAGTGAGAACAGTGTTCCTTTTCTCTGTAGAAGCTTTACTTTGAAAGATAATCACGTTCTTTGAAAGTGTATGAATTTCATAAATGCTTTTGTGAGAAACGCACATGTGTTACTCTGAAATGATTAGCGTCTGTTTGCGATATGTCAAAGTATGGTTAAAAGTGAGAACAGTGTCCCTTTTCTCTGTAGAAGCTTTACTTTGAAAGATAATCACGTTCTTTGAAAGTGTATGAATTTCATGAAAGGCTTTTGTGAGAAACGCACATGTGCTACTCTGAAATGAGAAGCGTCTGTTTGGCATATGTCAAAGTATGGTGAAAAGTGAGAACAGTGTTCCATTTAAACTGTCGAAGCTTTACTTTGAAAGATAATCACGTTCTTTGAAAGTGTATGAATTTCATGAAATGCTTTTGTGATAAACGCACATGTGTTACTCTGAAATGAGAAGCGTCTGTTTGGCATATGTCAAAGTATGGTTAAAACTGAGAACAGTGTTCCTATTCTCTGTAGAAGCTTTGCTTTGAAAGATAATCACGTTCTTTGAAAGTGTATGAATTTCATGAAATGCTTTTGTGAGAAACGCACATGTGCTACTCTGAAATGATTAGCGTCTGATTGGGATATGTCAAAGTATGATTAAAAGTGAGAACAGTGTCCCTTTTCTCTGTAGAACCTTTACTTTGAAAGATAATCACGTTCTTTGAAAGTGTATGAATTTCATGAAATGCTTTTGTGAGAAACGCACATGTGTTACTCTGAAATGAGAAGCGTCTCTTTGGGATATGTCAAACTGAGGTTAAAAGTGAGAACAGTGTTCCTTTTCTCTGTAGAAGCTTTACTTTGAAAGATAATCACGTTCTTTGAAAGCAAAAAGAATTTCATGAAATGCTTTTGTGAGAAATGCACATGTGTTACTCTGAAATGAGAAGCGTCTGTTTGGGATACGTCAAAGTATGGTTAAAAGTGAGAACAGTGTTCCTTTTCTCTGTAAAAGCTTTACTTTGAAAGATAATCACGTTCTTTGAAAGTGTATGAATTTCATTAAATGCTTTTGTGAGAAATGCACATGTGTTACTCTGAAATGAGAAGCGTCTGTTTGGGATACGTCAAAGTATGGTTAAAAGTGAGAACAGTGTTCCTTTTCTCTGTAAAAGCTTTACTTTGAAAGATAATCACGTTCTTTGAAAGTGTATGAATTTCATTAAATACTTTTGTGAGAAACGCACATGTGTTACTCTGAAATGAGTAGCGTCTGTTTGGGATATGTCAAAGTATGGTTAAAAGTGAGAACAGTGTTCCTTTTCTCTGTAGAAGCTTTACTTTGAAAGATAATCACGTTCTTTGAAAGCAAAAGAATTTCATGAAATGCTTTTGTGAGAAACGCACATCTGTTACTCTGAAATGAGAAGCGTCTGTTTGGGATATGTCAAAGTATGGTTAGAAGTGAGAACAGTGTTCCTTTTCTCTGTAGAAGCTTTACTTTGAAAGATAATCACGTTCTTTCAAAGTGTATGAATTTCATGAAATGCTTTTGTGAGAAACGTACATGTGTTACTCTAAAATGAGAAGCGTCTGTTTGTGATACGTCAAAGGATGGTTAAAAGTGAGAACAGTGTTCCTTTTCTCTGTAGAAGGTTTACTTTTAAAGGTAATCACGTTCTTTGAAAGCAAAAGAATTTCATGAAATGCTTTTGTGAGAAACCCACATCTGTTACTCTGAAATGAGAAGCGTCTGTTTGGGATATGTAAAAGTATGGTTAAATGTGAGAACAGTGTTCCTTTTCTCTGTAGAAGGTTTACGTTGAAAGATAATCACGTTCTTTTTAAAGCAAAAGAATTTCATGAAATGCTTTTGTGAGAAACACACATGTGTTACTCTGAAATGAGTAGCATCTGTTTGGGATATGTCAAAGTATGGATAAATGTGAGAACAGTGTTCCTTTTCTCTGTAGAAGCTTTACTTTGGAAGATAATCACGTTCTTTTTAAAGCAAAAGAATTTCATGAAATGCTTTTTGTGAGAAACACACATGTGTTATTCTGAAATGAGAAGCATCTGCTTGGGATATGGCAAAGTATGGCTAAAAGTGAGAACAGTGTTCCTTTTCTCTGTAAAAGCTTTACTTTGAAAGATAATCACGTTCTTTGAATGTGTGTGAATTTCATGAAATGCTTTTGTGAGAAACGCACATGTGTCACTCTGAAATGACACGTGTCTGTTTGGGATATGTCAAAGTATGGTTAAAAGTGAGAACAGTGTTCCTTTTCGCTGTAAAAGCTTTACTTTGAAAGATAATCACGTTCTTTGAAAGTGTATGAATTTCATGAAATGCTTTTGTGAGAAACGCACATGTGTTACTCTGAAATGAGTAGCGTCTGTTTGGGATATGTCAAAGTATGGTTAAAAGTGAGAACACTGTTCCTTTTCTCTGTAGAACCTTTACTTTGAAAGATAATCACGTTCTTTGAAGGTGTATGAATTTCAAGGAATGCTTTTGTGAGAAATGCACATGTCTCACTCTGAAATGAGAACCGTCTGTTTGGGATATGTCAAAGTATGGTTAAATGTGAGAACAGTGTTCCTTTTCTCTGCAGAAGCTTTACTTTGAAAGATAATCACGTTCTTTGAAAGCAAATGAATTTCATGAAATGCTTTTGTGAGAAACGCACATCTGTTACTCTGAAATGAGAAGCGTCTGTTTGGGATACGTCAAAGTATGGTTAAAAGTGAGAACAGTGTTCCTTTTCTCTGTAAAAAGCTTTACTTTGAAAGATAATCACGTTCTTTTTAAAGCAAAAGAATTTCATGAAATGCTTTTGTGAGAAACGCACATGTGTTACTCTGAAATGAGAAGCGTCTGTTTGGGATATGTCAAAGTATGGTTAAAAGTGAGAACAGTGTTCCTTTTCTCTGTAGAAGGTTTACTTTGAAAGATAATCACGTTCATTGAAAGTGTATGAATTTCATGAAATGCTTTTGTGAGAAACGCACATGTGTTACTCTGAAATGAGTAGCGTCTGTTTGGGTTATGTCAAAGTATGGTTAAAAGTGAGAAGAGTGTTCCTTTTCTCTGTAGAAGCTTTACTTTGAAAGATAATCACGTTCTTTGAAAGAAAAGAATTTCATGAATTGCTTTTTGTGAGAAACGCAGATCTGTTATTCTGAAATGAGAAGCGTCTGTTTGGGATATGACAAAGTATGGTTAAAAGTGAGAACAGTGTTCCTTTTCTCTGTAAAAGCTTTACTTTGAAAGATAATCACGTTCTATGAAAGTGTATGAATTTCATTAAATGCTTTTGTGAGAAACGCACATGTGTTACTCTAAAATGAGAAGCGTCTGTTTGTGATACGTCAAAGGATGGTTAAAAGTGAGAACAGTGTTCCTTTTCTCTGTAGAAGGTTTACTTTTAAAGGTAATCACGTTCTTTGAAAGCAAAAGAATTTCATAAAATGCTTTTGTGAGAAACGCACATGTGTTACTCTGAAATGAGAAGCGTCTGATTAGGATATGTCAAAGTATGGTTAAAAGTGAGAACAGTGTTCCTTTTCTCTGTAGAAGGTTTACTTTGAAAGATAATCACGTTCTTTGAAAGTGTATGAATTTCATGAAATGCTTTTGTGAGAAACGCACATGTGTTACTCTGAAATGAGTAGCGTCTGTTTGGGATATGTCAAAGTATGGTTAAAAGTGAGAACAGTGTTCCTTTTCTCTGTAGAAGCTTTACTTTGAAAGATAATCACGTTCTTTGAAAGCAAAAGAATTTCATGAAATGCTTTTGTGAGAAACGCACATCTGTTACTCTGAAATGAGAAGCGTCTGTTTGGGATACGTCAAAGTATGGTTAAAAGTGAGAACAGTGTTCCTTTTCTCTGTAAAAGCTTTACTTTGAAAGATAATCACGTTCTTTGAAAGTGTATGAATTTCATTAAATGCTTTTGTGAGAAACGCACATGTGTTACTCTAAAATGAGAAGCGTCTGTTTGTGATACGTCAAAGGATGGTTAAAAGTGAGAACAGTGTTCCTTTTCTCTGTAGAAGGTTTACTTTTAAAGGTAATCACGTTCTTTGAAAGCAAAAGAATTTCATGAAATGCTTTTGTGAGAAACGCACATCTGTTACTCTGAAATGAGAAGCGTCTGTTTGGGATATGTAAAAGTATGGTTAAATGTGAGAACAGTGTTCCTTTTCTCTGTAGAAGGTTTACGTTGAAAGATAATCACGTTCTTTATAAGCAAAAGAATTTCATGAAATGCTTTTGTGAGAAACGCACATGTGTTACTCTGAAATGAGAAGCGTCTGTTTAGGATATGTCAAAGTATGGTTAAAAGTGAGAACAGTGTTCCTTTTCTCTGTAGAAGGTTTACTTTGAAAGATAATCACGTTCTTTCAATGTGTATGAATTTCATGTAATGCTTTTGTGAGAAACGCACATGTGTTACTCTGAAATGAGGAGGGGCCGTTTGGGAGAAGTTAAAGGATGGTTAAAAGTGAGAACACTGTTCCTTTTCTCTGTAGAACCTTTACTTTGAAAGATAATCACGTTCTTTGAAGGTGTATGAATTTCAAGAAATGCTTTTGTGAGAAATGCACATGTCTCACTCTGAAATGAGAACCGTCTGTTTGGGATATGTCAAAGTATGGTTAAATGTGAGAACAGTGTTCCTTTTCTCTGCAGAAGCTTTACTTTGAAAGATAATCACGTTCTTTGAAAGCAAAAGAATTTCATGAAATGCTTTTGTGAGAAACGCACATCTGTTACTCTGAAATGAGAAGCGTCTGTTTGGGATATGTCAAAGTATGGTTAAAAGTGAGAACAGTGTTCCTTTTCTCTGTAAAAGCTTTACTTTGAAAGATAATCACGTTCTTTTAAAGCAAAAGAATTTCATGAAATGCTTTTGTGAGAAACGCACATGTGTTACTCTGAAATGAGAAGCGTCTGTTTAGGATATGTCAAAGTATGGTTAAAAGTGAGAACAGTGTTCCTTTTCTCTGTAGAAGGTTTACTTTGAAAGATAATCACGTTCATTGAAAGTGTATGAATTTCATGAAATGCTTTTGTGAGAAACGCACATGTGTTACTCTGAAATGAGTAGCGTCTGTTTGGGTTATGTCAAAGTATGGTTAAAAGTGAGAACAGTGTTCCTTTTCTCTGTAGAAGCTTTACTTTGAAAGATAATCACGTTCTTTGAAAGCAAAAGAATTTCATGAAATGCTTTTGTGAGAAACGCAGATCTGTTACTCTGAAATGAGAAGCGTCTGTTTGGGATATGACAAAGTATGGTTAAAAGTGAGAACAGTGTTCCTTTTCTCTGTAGAAGCTTTACTTTGAAAGATAATCACGTTCTATGAAAGTGTATGAATTTCATTAAATGCTTTTGTGAGAAACGCACATGTGTTACTCTAAAATGAGAAGCGTCTGTTTGTGATACGTCAAAGGATGGTTAAAAGTGAGAACAGTGTTCCTTTTCTCTGTAGAAGGTTTACTTTTAAAGGTAATCACGTTCTTTGAAAGCAAAAGAATTTCATAAAATGCTTTTGTGAGAAAGCACATGTGTTACTCTGAAATGAGAAGCGTCTGATTAGGATATGTCAAAGTATGGTTAAAAGTGAGAACAGTGTTCCTTTTCTCTGTAGAAGGTTTACGTTGAAAGATAATCACGTTCTTTATAAGCAAAAGAATTTCATGAAATGCTTTTGTGAGAAAGCACATGTGTTACTCTGAAATGAGAAGCGTCTGTTTAGGATATGTCAAAGTATGGTTAAAAGTGAGAACAGTGTTCCTTTTCTCTGTAGAAGGTTTACTTTGAAAGATAATCACGTTCTTTTAATGTGTATGAATTTCATGTAATGCTTTTGTGAGAAACGCACATGTGTTACTCTGAAATGAGAAGCGTCTGTTTGGGATATGTCAAAGTATGGTTAAAAGAGAGAACAGTGTTCCTTTTCTCTGTAGAAGCTTTACTTTGAAAGATAATCACGTTCTTTGAAAGCAAAAGAATTTCATGAAATGCTTTTGTGAGAACGCACATCTGTTACTCTGAAATGAGAAGCGTCTGTTTGGGATACGTCAAAGTATGGTTAGAAGTGAGAACAGTGTTCCTTTTCTCTGTAAAAGCTTTACTTTGAAAGATAATCACGTTCTTTCAAAGTGTATGAATTTCATGAAATGCTTTTGTGAGAAACGTTACATGTGTTACTCTAAAATGAGAAGCGTCTGTTTGTGATACGTCAAAGGATGGTTAAAAGTGAGAACAGTGTTCCTTTTCTCTGTAGAAGGTTTACTTTTAAAGGTAATCACGTTCTTTGAAAGCAAAAGAATTTCATGAAATGCTTTTGTGAGAAATGCACATGTCTCACTCTGAAATGAGAACCGTCTGTTTGGGATATGTCAAAGTATGGTTAAATGTGAGAACAGTGTTCCTTTTCTCTGTAGAAGGTTTACGTTGAAAGATAATCACGTTCTTTATAAGCAAAAGAATTTCATGAAATGCTTTTGTGAGAAACACACATGTGTTACTCTGAAATGAGTAGCATCTCTTTGGGATATGTCAAAGTATAGTTAAAAGTGAGAACAGTGTTCCTTTTCTCTGAAGAAGCTTTACTTTGAAAGATAATCACGTTCTTTGAAAGCAAAAGAATTTCATGAAATGCTTTTGTGAGAAACGCACATCTGTTACTCTGAAATGAGAAGCATCTGCTTGGGATATGGCAAGGTATGGCTAAAAGTGAGAACAGTGTTCCTTTTCTCTGTAAAAGCTTTACTTTGAAAGATAATCACGTTCTTTGAATGTGTATGAATTTCATGAAATGCTTTTGTGAGAAACGCACATGTGTCACTCTGAAATGAGACGTGTCTGTTTGGGATATGTCAAAGTATGGTTAAAAGTGAGAACAGTGTTCCTTTTCTCTGTAGAAGCTTTACTTTGAAAGATAATCACGTTCTTTGAATGTGTATGAATTTCATGAAATGCTTTTGTGAGAGAACGCACATGTGTCACTCTGAAATGACACGTGTCTGTTTGGGATATGTCAAAGTATGGTTAAAAGTGAGAACAGTGTTCCTTTTCGCTGTAAAAGCTTTACTTTGAAAGATAATCACGTTCTTTGAAAGTGTATGAATTTCATGAAATGCTTTTGTGAGAAACGCACATGTGTTACTCTGAAATGAGTAGCGTCTGTTTGGGATATGTCAAAGTATGGTTAAAAGTGAGAACAGTGTTCCTTTTCTCTGTAGAAGCTTTACTTTGAAAGATAATCACGTTCTTTGAAGGTGTATGAATTTCAAGAAATGCTTTTGTGAGAAATGCACATGTCTCACTCTGAAATGAGAACCGTCTGTTTGGGATATGTCAAAGTATGGTTAAATGTGAGAACAGTGTTCCTTTTCTCTGCAGAAGCTTTACTTTGAAAGATAATCACGTTCTTTGAAAGCAAATGAATTTCATGAAATGCTTTTGTGAGAAACGCACATCTGTTACTCTGAAATGAGAAGCGTCTGTTTGGGATATGTCAAAGTATGGTTAAAAGTGAGAACAGTGTTCCTTTTCTCTGTAGAAGCTTTACTTTGAAAGATAATCACGTTCTTTTAAAGCAAAAGAATTTCATGAAATGCTTTTGTGAGAAACGCACATGTGTTACTCTGAAATGAGAAGCGTCTGTTTAGGATATGTCAAAGTATGGTTAAAAGTGAGAACAGTGTTCCTTTTCTCTGTAGAAGGTTTACTTTGAAAGATAATCACGTTCATTGAAAGTGTATGAATTTCATGAAATGCTTTGTGAGAAACGCACATGTGTTACTCTGAAATGAGTAGCGTCTGTTTGGGTTATGTCAAAGTATGGTTAAAAGTGAGAACAGTGTTCCTTTTCTCTGTAGAAGCTTTACTTTGAAAGATAATCACGTTCTTTGAAAGCAAAAGAATTTCATGAAATGCTTTTGTGAGAAACGCACATCTGTTATTCTGAAATGAGAAGCGTCTGTTTGGGATACGTCAAAGTATGGTTAAAAGTGAGAACAGTGTTCCTTTTCTCTGTAGAAGCTTTACTTTGAAAGATAATCACGTTCTATGAAAGTGTATGAATTTCATTAAATGCTTTTGTGAGAAACGCACATGTGTTACTCTAAAATGAGAAGCGTCTGTTTGTGATACGTCAAAGGATGGTTAAAAGTGAGAACAGTGTTCCTTTTCTCTGTAGAAGGTTTACTTTTAAAGGTAATCACGTTCTTTGAAAGCAAAAGAATTTCATGAAATGCTTTTGTGAGAAACGCACATGTGTTACTCTGAAATGAGAAGCGTCTGATTAGGATATGTCAAAGTATGGTTAAAAGTGAGAACAGTGTTCCTTTTCTCTGTAGAAGGTTTACTTTGAAAGATAATCACGTTCTTTGAAAGTGTATGAATTTCATGAAATGCTTTTGTGAGAAACGCACATGTGTTACTCTGAAATGAGTAGCGTCTGTTTGGGATATGTCAAAGTATGGTTAAAAGTGAGAACAGTGTTCCTTTTCTCTGTAGAAGCTTTACTTTGAAAGATAATCACGTTCTTTGAAAGCAAAAGAATTTCATGAAATGCTTTTGTGAGAAACGCACATCTGTTACTCTGAAATGAGAAGCGTCTGTTTGGGATACGTCAAAGTATGGTTAAAAGTGAGAACAGTGTTCCTTTTCTCTGTAAAAGCTTTACTTTGAAAGATAATCACGTTCTTTGAAAGTGTATGAATTTCATTAAATGCTTTTGTGAGAAACGCACATGTGTTACTCTAAAATGAGAAGCGTCTGTTTGTGATACGTCAAAGGATGGTTAAAAGTGAGAACAGTGTTCCTTTTCTCTGTAGAAGGTTTACTTTTAAAGGTAATCACGTTCTTTGAAAGCAAAAGAATTTCATGAAATGCTTTTGTGAGAAACCCACATCTGTTACTCTGAAATGAGAAGCGTCTGTTTGGGATATGTAAAAGTATGGTTAAATGTGAGAACAGTGTTCCTTTTCTCTGTAGAAGGTTTACGTTGAAAGATAATCACGTTCTTTATAAGCAAAAGAATTTCATGAAATGCTTTTGTGAGAAACGCACATGTGTTACTCTGAAATGAGAAGCGTCTGTTTAGGATATGTCAAAGTATGGTTAAAAGTGAGAACAGTGTTCCTTTTCTCTGTAGAAGGTTTACTTTGAAAGATAATCACGTTCTTTCAATGTGTATGAATTTCATGAAATGCTTTTGTGAGAAACGCACATGTGTTACTCTGAAATGAGTAGCGTCTGTTTGGGATATGTCAAAGTATGGTTAAAAGTGAGAACAGTGTTCCTTTTCTCTGTAGAAGCTTTACTTTGAAAGATAATCACGTTCTTTGAAAGCAAAAGAATTTCATGAAATGCTTTTGTGAGAAACGCACATCTGTTACTCTGAAATGAGAAGCGTCTGTTTGGGATACGTCAAAGTATGGTTAGAAGTGAGAACAGTGTTCCTTTTCTCTGTAAAAGCTTTACTTTGAAAGATAATCACGTTCTTTCAAAGTGTATGAATTTCATGAAATGCTTTTGTGAGAAACGTACATGTGTTACTCTAAAATGAGAAGCGTCTGTTTGTGATACGTCAAAGGATGGTTAAAAGTGAGAACAGTGTTCCTTTTCTCTGTAGAAGGTTTACTTTTTAAAGGTAATCACGTTCTTTGAAAGCAAAAGAATTTCATGAAATGCTTTTGTGAGAAATGCACATGTCTCACTCTGAAATGAGAACCGTCTGTTTGGGATATGTAAAAGTATGGTTAAATGTGAGAACAGTGTTCCTTTTCTCGGTAGAAAGTTTACGTTGAAAGATAATCACGTTCTTTATAAGCAAAAGAATTTCATGAAATGCTTTTGTGAGAAACACACATGTGTTACTCTGAAATGAGTAGCATCTGTTTGGGATATGTCAAAGTATAGTTAAAAGTGAGAACAGTGTTCCTTTTCTCTGAAGAAGCTTTACTTTGAAAGATAATCACGTTCTTTGAAAGCAAAAGAATTTCATGAAATGCTTTTGTGAGAAACGCACATCTGTTACTCTGAAATGAGAAGCATGTGCTTGGGATATGGCAAGGTATGGCTAAAAGTGAGAACAGTGTTCCTTTTCTCTGTAAAAGCTTTACTTTGAAAGATAATCACGTTCTTTGAATGTGTATGAATTTCATGAAATGCTTTTGTGAGAAACGCACATGTGTCACTCTGAAATGAGACGTGTCTGTTTGGGATATGTCAAAGTATGGTTAAAAGTGAGAACAGTGTTCCTTTTCGCTGTAAAAGCTTTACTTTGAAAGATAATCACGTTCTTTGAAAGTGTTTGAATTTCATGAAATGCTTTTGTGAGAAACGCACATGAGTTACTCTGAAATGAGTAGCGTCTGTTTGGGATATGTCAAAGTATGGTTAAAAGTGAGAACAGTGTTCCTTTTCTCCGTAAAAGCTTTACTTTGAAAGATAATCACGTTCTTTGAAAGTGTATGAATTTCATGAAATGCTTTTGTGAGAAACGCACTTGTGTTACTCTGAAATGAGTAGCGTCTGTTTGGGATATATCAAAGTATGGATAAAAGTGTGAACAGTGTTCCTTTTCTCTGTAGAAGCTTTACTTTGAAAGATAATCACGTTCTTTGAAAGTGTATGAATTTCATGAAATGCTTTTGTGACAAACGCATATGTGTTACTCTGAAATGAGAAGCGTCGGTTTGTGATACTTCAAAGGATGGTTAAAAGTGAGAACAGTGTTCCTTTTCTCTGTAGAAGCTTTACTTTGAAAGATAATCACGTTCTTTGAAAGTGTATGAATTTCAAGAAATGCTTTTGTGAGAAATGCACATGTCTCACTCTGAAATGAGAACCGTCTGTTTGGGATAAGTCAAAGTATGGTTAAATGTGAGAACAGAGTTCCTTTTCTCTGTAGAAGCTTTACTTTGAAAGATAATCACGTTCTTTGAAAGCAAAAGAATTTCATGAAATGCTTTTGTGAGAAACGCACATGTGTTACTCTGAAATGAGAAGCTTTTTTTGTGATACGTCAAAGGATGGTTAAAAGTGAGAACAGTGTTCCTTTTCTCTGTAGAAGCTTTACTTTGAAAGATAATCACGTTCTTGGAAAGCAAAAGAATTTCATGAAATGCTTTTGTGAGAAATGCACATGTGTTACACTGAAATGAGAAGCGTCTGTTTGGGATACGTCAAAGTATGGTTAAAAGTGAGAACAGTGTTCCTTTTCTCTGTGAAAGCTTTACTTTGAAAGATAATCACGTTCTTTGAATGTGTATGAATTTCATAAAATGCTTTTGTGAGAAACGCACATGTGTTACTCTGAAATGAGTAGCGTCTGTTTGGGATATGTCAAAGTATGGTTAAATGTGAGAACAGTGTTCCTTTTCTCTGTAAAAGCTTTACTTTGAAAGATAATCACGTTCTTTGAAAGCAAAAGAATTTCATGAAATGCTTTTGTGAGAAACGCACATGTGTTACTCTGAAATGAGAAGCTTTTTTTTGTGATACGTCAAAGGATGGTTAAAAGTGAGAACAGTGTTCCTTTTCTCTGTAGAAGGTTTACTTTGAAAGATAATCACGTTCTTTGTAAGCAAAAGTATTTCATGAAATGCTTTTGTGAGAAATGCACATGTGTTACTCTGAAATGAGAAGCATCTGTTTGGGATACGTCAAAGTATGGTTAAAAGTGAGAACAGTGTTCCTTTTCTCTGTGAAAGCTTTACTTTGAAAGATAATCACGTTCTTTGAATGTGTATGAATTTCATAAAATGCTTTTGTGAGAAACGCACATGTGTTACTCTGAAATGAGTAGCGTCTGTTTGGGATATGTCAAAGTATGGTTAAAAGTGAGAACAGTGTTCCTTTTCTCTGTAGAAGCTTTTCTTTGAAAGATAATCACGTTCTTTGAAAGTGTATGAATTTCAAGAAATGCTTTTGTGAGAAATGCACATGTCTCACTCTGAAATGAGAACCGTCTTTTTGGGATAAGTCAAAGTATGGTTAAATGTGAGAACAGTGTTCCTTTTCTCTGTAGAAGCTTTACTTTGAAAGATAATCACGTTCTTTGAAAGCAAAAGAATTTCATGAAATGCTTTTGTGAGAAACAGACATGTGTTACTCTGAAATGAGAAGCTTTTTTTTGTGATATGTCAAAGGATGGTTAAAAGTGAGAACAGTGTTCCTTTTCTCTGTAGAAGCTTTACTTTGAAAGATAATCACGTTCTTTGAAAGCAAAAGAATTTCATGAAATGCTTTTGTGAGAAAGGCACATGTGTTACTCTGAAATGAGAAGAGTCTGTTTCGGATACGTCAAAGTATGGTTAAAAGTGAGAACAGTTTTCCTTTTCTCTGTAAAAGCTTTACTTTGAAAGATAATCACGTTCTTTGTAAGTGTATGAATTTCATGAAATGCTTTTGTGAGAAACGCACATGTGTTACTCTGAAATGAGTAGCGTCTGTTTGGGATATAGCAAAGTATGGTTAAAAGTGAGAACAGTGTTCCTTTTCTCTGTAGAAGCTTTACTTTGAAAGATAATCACCTTCTTTGAAAGTGTATGAATTTCAAGAAATGCTTTTGCTAGTATTTTATTGAGAATTTTTGCGTCGATATTCATGAGTGAGATAGGCCTGTAATTCTCTTTCTTGGTTGGGTCTTTGTGTGGTTTTGGTATCAGGGTAACTGTAGCTTCATAAAAGGAATTTGGCAAAGACTTTTCTGTTTCAATATTGTGAAATACTTTAAGGAGTATAGGTATTAGCTCTTCTTGGAAGTTCTGGTAGAATTCTGCATTGAAACCATCTGGTCCTGGGCTTTTTTTGGAGGGGAGATTTTTGATAACAGTTTCTAGTTCTTCGCGACTAACAGGTCTATTTAGATCATTCACCTGGTCTTGGTTTAGCTTTGGTATATGGTACTTATTTAAAAAAATGTCCATTTCTTTTGCATTTTCCAGTTTTGTGCCGTACAGGCTTTTGTAGTAAGATCTAATGATTCTCTGAATTTCCTCTGTGTCTGTGGTTATGTCCCCCTTTTCATTTCTGATTTTATTTATTTGCGTGTTCTCTCTCTGTTGTTTAATTAGTTTGGATAGGGGTTTGTCGATCTTGTTGATTTTCTCCAAGAACCAACTTTTTGTTTCATTGATTTTTTGGACTGTTTTTTGTGATTCTATTTTGTTGATTTCCGCCCTCAGTTTGATTATTTCCAGTCTTCTACTCCTCCTGGGCGCGTCTGCTTCTTTTTTTTCTAATGCTTTCAGGTGTGATGTTAAGTCCCCAATGTATGCTTTCTCCGTTTTCTTCAAGTGAGCACTTAGTGCTATGAACTTTCCTCTTAGCACTGCTTTCATCGTGTCCCATAGGTTTGAGTATGTTGTCTCTTTATTTTCATTAAATTCAAGGAAGACTTTAATTTCTTTCTTAATTTCTTCCTTGACCCAGGTGTGGTTCAGTAGTTGATTGTTCAGTTTCCATGAGTTTGTTGGCTTTCTGGGTGTAGCATTGTTATTGCCTTCTAATTTTAATCCGTGGTGATCCGGCAAACCGAATTCAAGAACACATCAGAAAAATTATCCATTATGATCAAGTAGGCTTCATCCCAGAGATGCAGGGCTGGTTCAACATACGCAAATCTATCAATGTAATCCACCATATAAATAGACTGAAAGAAAAAAACCATATGATCATTTCATTAGATGCTGAAAAAGCATTCGACAAAATTCAACACCCTTTTATGATAAAGGTCTTGGAGAGACTAGGGATACAAGGGTCATACCTAAATATAATAAAAGCTATTTACAGCAACCCGACAGCTAACATTAAATTAAACGGAGAAAAACTCAAAGCCATCCCACTGAAATCAGGAACAAGACAAGGATGTCCACTCTCTCCATACCTCTTCAATATAGTGCTTGAAGTTCTAGCAATAGCAATAAGACAACATAAGGGGATCAAGGGGATTCGTATTGGAAAGGAAGAAGTTAAGCTCTCGTTATTTGCAGATGATATGATAGTATACATAAGCGACCCCAAAACCTCTACCAAAGAACTCCTACAGCTGATAAACACCTTTAGTAGCGTGGCAGGATACAAGATCAACTCCAAAAAATCAGTTGCCTTCCTATACACTAAGGATAAGGAAACAGAGAGGGAAATCAAAGAAGTATCACCTTTCACGATAGCCACAAAGAGCATAAAGTATCTTGGGGTAACCCTGACCAAGGAAGTGAAAGATCTATTTGACAAGAACTTTAAGCCTCTGAAGAAAGAAATAGAAGAGGACACCAGAAAATGGAAGGACCTCCCTTGCTCTTGGATTGGGAGGATCAACATAGTAAAAATGGCAATTCTACCAAAAGCAATCTATAGATTCAATGCAATCCCCATCAAAATCCCATCAAAATTCTTCACAGATCTGGAGAAGACAATAATCAACTTTATATGGAAAAACAAAAAACCCAGGATAGCCAAAACAATCTTATACAATAAAGGAACGTCTGGAGGCATTACCATCCCTGACTTCAAACTCTATTACAGAGCTACAGTATTGAAAACAGCTTGGTATTGGCATAAAAACAGAGAAGTCGACCAATGGAATCGAATAGAAGACCCTGACTTTAACCTACAAACCTATGAGCAATTGATTTTCGATAAAGGAGCTAAAAGTATAAAATGGAAAAAAGAGAGCATCTTCAACAAATTGTGTTGGCAAAACTGGATGTCAATCTGTAGAAGAATGAAAATAGATCCATATCTATCACCATGCACAAAACTCAAGTCCAAGTGGATTAAAGATCTCAATATCAGCCCGAACACACTGAACCTGATAGAAGAGAAAGTGGGAAGCACTCTACAACA
Source organism: Microtus agrestis (assembly GCA_902806775.1). Taxonomy (NCBI): domain Eukaryota; kingdom Metazoa; phylum Chordata; class Mammalia; order Rodentia; family Cricetidae; genus Microtus; species Microtus agrestis. The sequence continues at coordinate 98,045 of CADCXT010003179.1, read as the reverse complement.
CGTGGGCACAGGAGACCACTTCCTATGTATAACCCCAGCAGCACAGACTGTAAGGGCCTCATTGAATAAATGGGACCTCCTGAGACTGAGAAGCTTCTGTAAAGCAAAGGACACTGTCGCTAAGACAGAAAGGCAACCCACTGACTGGGAGAAAATCTTCACCAACCCAGCAACTGACAAAGGTCTGATCTCCAAAATATATAAAGAACTCAAGAAACTAGAACGTAAAAGGCAAATCAACCCAATTATAAAATGGGGCACTGAGCTGAACAGAGATCTCTCAACAGAAGAAGTTCAAATGGCCAAAAGACACCTAAAGTCATGCTCAACTTCCTTAGCGATCAGGGAAATGCAAATCAAGACAACTTTAAGATACCATCTTACACCTGTCAGAATGGCAAAAATAAAAACACCAATGATAGCCGTTGCTGGAGAGGTTGTGGAGAAAGGGGTACACTCATCCATTGCTGGTGGGAATGCAAACTTCTGCAACCACTCTGGAAAGCAGTGTGGAGGTTTCTCAGGAAATTCGGGATCAACCTACCCATGGACCCAGCAATACCACTCTTGGGAATATACCCAAGAGAGGCCGTATCATACAACAAAAGTATATGCTCTACTATGTTCATAGCAGCATTGTTTGTAATAGCCAGAACCTGGAAACAACCTAGATGCCCTTCAATTGAAGAATGGATGAAGAAGGTATGGAATATATACATATTAGAGTACTACTCAGCAGTAAAAAACAAGGACTTCTTGAAGTTTGCAGGCAAATGGATGGAAATTGAAAACACTATCCTGAGTGAGGTAAGCCAGACCCAAAAAGAGGAACATGGGATGTACTCACTCATATTTGGTTTCTAGCCATAAGTAAAGGACATTGAGCATATAATCCGGGATCTTAGAGAAGCTAAATAAGGAGAACCCAAAGAAAAACATATAGGCAACCTCCTGAATATTAACCTTCATCAGGCGATGAAAGGAGACAGAGATAGAGACCCACATTGGAGCACCAGACTGAAATCTCAAGGTCCAAGTCAAGAGCGGAAGGAGAGAGAACACAAGCAGGGAACTCAGGACCACGAGGGGTGCACCCACATATTGAGGCAGTGGGGATGTTCTTTCAGGAACTCACCAAGGCCAGCTGGTCTGGGTTTAAAAAAGCCTGGGTTAAAACCAGTCTCGCTGAACATAGCGGACAATGAGGACTACGGAGACCTCAAGAACAATGGCAATGGGTTTCGGATCCTACTGCACCTATTGGCTTTGTGGGAGCCTAGGCAGTTTGGATGCTCACCTTACTAGATCTGGATAGAGGTGGGAGGTCCTTGAACTTCCCACAGGGGAGGGAATCCTGATTGCTCTTTGGGCAGTCAAGAAAGGGGGATTTGATTGGGGGAGGGGGAAGGAAGGGGGGCGGCGGTGGGGAAGAGACAGAAACCTTTAATAAATAAAATAAATTATTTAAAAAAAAAAAAAATGCTTTTGTGAGAAATGCACATGTCTCACTCTGAAATGAGAACCGTCTGTTTGGGATAAGTCAAAGTATGGTTAAATGTGAGAACAGAGTTCCTTTTCTCTGTAGAAGCTTTACTTTGAAAGATAATCACGTTCTTTGAAAGCAAAAGAATTTCATGAAATGCTTTTGTGAGAAACGCACATGTGTTACTCTGAAATGAGAAGCTTTTTTTGTGATACGTCAAAGGATGGTTAAAAGTGAGAACAGTGTTCCTTTTCTCTGTAGAAGCTTTACTTTGAAAGATAATCACGTTCTTGGAAAGCAAAAGAATTTCATGAAATGCTTTTGTGAGAAATGCACATGTGTTACACAGAAATGAGAAGCGTCTGTTTGGGATACGTCAAAGTATGGTTAAAAGTGAGAACAGTGTTCCTTTTCTCTGTGAAAGCTTTACTTTGAAAGATAATCACGTTCTTTGAATGTGTATGAATTTCATAAAATGCTTTTGTGAGAAACGCACATGTGTTACTCTGAAATGAGTAGCGTCTGTTTGGGATATGTCAAAGTATGGTTAAAAGTTAGAACAGTGTTCCTTATCTCTGTAGAAGCTTTATATTGAAAGATAATCACGTTCTTTGAAAGTGTATGAATTTCAAGAAATGCTTTTGTGAGAAATGCACATGTCTCACTCTGAAATGAGAACCGTCTGTTTGGGATATGTCAAAGTATGGTTAAATGTGAGAACAGTGTTCCTTTTCTCTGTAAAAGCTTTACTTTGAAAGATAATCACGTTCTTTGAAAGCAAAAGAATTTCATGAAATGCTTTTGTGAGAAACGCACATGTGTTACTCTGAAATGAGAAGCTTTTTTTTGTGATACGTCAAAGGATGGTTAAAAGTGAGAACAGTGTTCCTTTTCTCTGTAGAAGGTTTACTTTGAAAGATAATCATGTTCTTTGTAAGCAAAAGTATTTCATGAAATGCTTTTGTGAGAAATGCACATGTGTTACTCTGAAATGAGAAGCATCTGTTTGGGATACGTCAAAGTATGGTTAAAAGTGAGAACAGTGTTCCTTTTCTCTGTAAAAGCTTTACTTTGAAAGATAATCACGTTCTTTGAAAGTGTATGAATTTCATAAAATGCTTTTGTGAGAAACGCACATGTGTTACTCTGAAATGAGTAGCGTCTGTTTGGGATATGTCTAAGTATGGTTAAAAGTGAGAACAGTGTTCCTTTTCTCTGTAGAAGCTTTACTTTGAAAGATAATCACGTTCTTTGAAAGTGTATGAATTTCATGAAATGCTTTTGTGAGAAACGCACAAATGTTACTCTGAAATGAGAAGCGTCTGTTTGGGATATGTCAACGTATGGCTAAATGTGAGAACAGTGTTCCTTTTCTCTGTAGAAGCTTTACTTTGAAAGATAATCACGTTCTTTGAAAGCAAAAGAATTTCATGAAATGCTTTTGTGAGAAACGCACATGTGTTACTCTGAAATGAGAAGCTTTTTTTGTGATACGTCAAAGGATGGTTAAAAGTGAGAACAGTGTTCCTTTTCTCTGTAGAAGCTTTACTTTGAAAGATAATCACGTTCTTGGAAAGCAAAAGAATTTCATGAAATGCTTTTGTGAGAAATGCACATGTGTTACACTGAAATGAGAAGCGTCTGTTTGGGATACGTCAAAGTATGGTTAAAAGTGAGAACAGTGTTCCTTTTCTCTGTGAAAGCTTTACTTTGAAAGATAATCACGTTCTTTGAATGTGTATGAATTTCATAAAATGCTTTTGTGAGAAACGCACATGTGTTACTCTGAAATGAGTAGCGTCTGTTTGGGATATGTCAAAGTATGGTTAAAAGTTAGAACAGTGTTCCTTATATCTGTAGAAGCTTTATATTGAAAGATAATCACGTTCTTTGAAAGTGTATGAATTTCAAGAAATGCTTTTGTGAGAAATGCACATGTCTCACTCTGAAATGAGAACCGTCTGTTTGGGATATGTCAAAGTATGGTTAAATGTGAGAACAGTGTTCCTTTTCTCTGTAAAAGCTTTACTTTGAAAGATAATCACGTTCTTTGAAAGCAAAAGAATTTCATGAAATGCTTTTGTGAGAAACGCACATGTGTTACTCTGAAATGAGAAGCTTTTTTTTGTGATATGTCAAAGGATGGTTAAAAGTGAGAACAGTGTTCCTTTTCTCTGTAGAAGGTTTACTTTGAAAGATAATCATGTTCTTTGTAAGCAAAAGTATTTCATGAAATGCTTTTGTGAGAAATGCACATGTGTTACTCTGAAATGAGAAGCATCTGTTTGGGATACGTCAAAGTATGGTTAAAAGTGAGAACAGTGTTCCTTTTCTCTGTAAAAGCTTTATTTTGAAAGATAATCACGTTCTTTGAAAGTGTATGAATTTCATAAAATGCTTTTGTGAGAAACGCACATGTGTTACTCTGAAATGAGAAGCGTCTGTTTGTGATACGTCAAAGGATGGTTAAAAGTGAGAACAGTGTTCCTTTTCTCTGTAGAAGCTTTACTTTGAAAGATAATCACGTTCTTTGAAAGCAAATGAATTTCATGAAATGCTTTTATCAGAAACGCACATGTGTTACTCTGAAATGAGAAGCGTCTGTTTGTGATACGTCAAAGGATGGTTAAAAGTGAGAACAGTGTTCCTTTTCTCTGTAGAAGCTTTACTTTGAAAGATAATCACGTTCTTTGAAAGCAAAAGAATTTCATGAAATGCTTTTGTGAGAAACGCACATGTGTTACTCTGAAATGAGAAGCTTTTTTTGTGATACGTCAAAGGATGGTTAAAAGTGAGAACAGTGTTCCTTTTCTCTGTAAAAGCTTTACTTTGAAAGATAATCACGTTCTTTGAAAGTGTATGAATTTCATGAAATGCTTTTGTGACAAACGCACATGTGTTACTCTGAAATGAGAAGCGTCGGTTTGTGATACGTCAAAGGATGGTTAAAAGTGAGAACAGTGTTCCTTTTCTCTGTAGAAGCTTTACTTTGAAAGATAATCACGTTCTTTGAAAGCAAAAGAATTTCATGAAACGCTTTTGTGAGAAACGCACATGTGTTACTCTGAAATGAGAAGCGTCTGTATGGGATAAGTCAAAGTATGGATAAAAGTGAGAACAGTGTTCCTTTTCTCTGTAGAAGCTTTACTTTGAAAGATAATCACGTTCTTTGAAAGCAAAATAATTTCATGAAATGCTTTTGTGAGAAACGCACATGTGTTACTCTGAAATGAGAAGCGTCTGTTTGGAATACGTCAAAGTATGGTTAAAAGTGAGAACAGTGTTCCTTTTCTCTGTAGAAGCTTTACTTTGAAAGATAATCACGTTCTTTGAAAGTGTATGAATTTCATGAAATGCTTTTGTGAGAAATGCACATGTCTCACTCTGAAATGAGAACCGTCTGTTTGGGATAAGTCAAAGTATGGTTAAATGTGAGAACAGTGTTCCTTTTCTCTGTAGAAGCTTTATTTTGAAAGATAATCACGTACTTTGAAAGCAAAAGAATTTCATGAAATGCTTTTGTGAGAAATGCACATGTGTTACTCTGAAATGAGAAGCGTCTGTTTGGGATACGTCAAAGTATGGTTAAAAGTGAGAACAGTGTTCCTTTTCTCTGTAGAAGCTTTACTTTGAAAGATAATCACGTTCTTTGAAAGTGTATGAATTTCATGAAATGCTTTTGTGAGAAACGCACATGTGTTACTCTGAAATGAGTAGCGTCTGTTTGGGATATATCAAAGTATGGTTAAAAGTGAGAACAGTGTTCCTTTTCTCTGTAGAAGCTTTACTTTGAAAGAAAATCACGTTCTTTGAAAGCAAAAGAATTTCATGAAATGCTTTTGTGAGTAATGCACATGTTTTACTCTGAAATGAGAAGCTTCTGTTTGGGATACGTCAAAGTATGGTTAAAAGTGAGAACAGTGTTCCTTTTCTCTGTAAAGGCTTTACTTTGAAAGATAATCACGTTCTTTGAAAGTGTATGAATTTCATGAAATGCTTTTGTGAGAAACGCACATGTGTTACTCTGAAATGAGTAGCGTCTGTTTGGGATATGTCAAAGTATGGTTAAAAGTGAGAACAGTGTTCCTTTTCTCTGTAGAAGCTTTACTTTGAAAGATAATCACCTTCTTTGAAAGTGTATGAATTTCATGAAATGCTTTTTTGACAAACGCATATGTGTTACTCTGAAATGAGAAGCGTCGGTTTGTGATCCTTCAAAGGATGGTTAAAAGTGAGAACAGTGTTCCTTTTCTGTGTAGAAGCTTTACTTTGAAAGATAATCACGTTCTTTGAAAGTGTATGAATTTCAAGAAATGCTTTTGTGAGAAATGCACATGTCTCACTCTGAAATGAGAACCGTCTGTTTGGGATAAGTCAAAGTACGGTTAAATGTGAGAACAGTGTTCCTTTTCTCTGTAGAAGCTTTACTTTGAAAGATAATCACGTTCTTTGAAAGCAAAAGAATTTCATGAAATGCTTTTGTGAGAAACGCACATGTGTTACTCTGAAATGAGAAGCTTTTTTTGTGATACGTCAAAGGATGGTTAAAACTGAGAACAGTGTTCCTTTTCTCTGTAGAAGCTTTACTTTGAAAGATAATCACGTTCTTTGAAAGCAAAAGAATTTCATGAAATGCTTTTGTGAGAAACGCACATGTGTTACTCTGAAATGAGAAGCTTTTTTTGTGATACGTCAAAGGATGGTTAAAACTGAGAACAGTGTTCCTTTTCTCTGTAGAAGCTTTACTTTGAAAGATAATCACGTTCTTTGAAAGCAAAAGAATTTCATGAAATGCTTTTGTGAGAAATGCACATGTGTTACTCTGAAATGAGAAGCATCTGTTTGGGATACGTCAAAGTATGGTTAAAAGTGAGAACAGTGTTCCTTTTCTCTGTAAAAGCTTTACTTTGAAAGATAATCACGTTCTTTGAAAGTGTATGAATTTCAAGAAATGCTTTTGTGAGAAATGCACAAGTCTCACTCTGAAATGAGAACCGTCTGTTTGGGATATGTCAACGTATGGGTAAATGTGAGAACAGTGTTCCTTTTCTCTGTAGAAACTTTACTTTGAAAGATAATCACGTTCTTTGAAAGCAAATGAATTTCATGAAATGCTTTTGTGAAAAACGCACATGTGTTACTCTGAAATTAGAAGCGTCTGTTTGTGATACGTCAAAGGATGGTTAAAAGTGAGAACAGTGTTCCTCTTCTCTATAAAAGCTTTACATTGAAAGATAATCACGTTCTTTGAAAGCAAAAGAATTTCATGAAATGCTTTTGTGAGAAACGCACATGTGTTACTCTGAAATGAGAAGCGTCTATATGTGATACGTCAAAGTATGGTTAAAAGTGAGAACAGTGTTCCTTTTCTCTGTAGAAGCTTTACTTTGAAAGATAATCACGTTCTTTGAACTTGTATGAATTTCATGAAATGCTTTTGTGAGAAACGCACATGTGTTACTCTGAAATGAGAATGTCTGTTTAGGATATGTCAAAGTATGGTTAAAAGTGAGAAGAGTGTTCCTTTTCTCTGTAGAAGCTTTACTTTGAAAGATAATCACGTTCTTTGAAAGCAAAAAGAATTTCATGAAATGCTTTTGTGAGAAATGCACGTGTTAATCTGAAATGAGAAGCGTCTGTTTGGGATACGTCAAAGTATGGTTAAAAGTGAGAACAGTGTTCCTTTTCTCTGTATAAGGTTTACTTTGAAAGATATTCACGTTCTTTGAAAGTGTATGAATTTCATGAAATGCTTTTGTGAGAAACGCACATGTGTCACTCTGAAATGAGAAGCGTCTGTTTGGGATAGGGCAAGGTATGATTAAAAGTGAGAACAGTGTTCCTTTTCTCTGTAAAAGCTTTACTTTGAAAGATAATCACGTTCTTTGAAAGTGTATGAATTTCATGAAATGCTTTTGTGAGAAACGCACATTTTTTACTCTGAAATGAGTAGCGTCTGTTTGGGATACCTCAAAGGATGGTTAAAAGTGAGAGCAGTGTTCCTTTTCTCTGTAGAAGCTTTACTTTGAAAGATAATCACGTTCTTTGAAAGTGTATGAATTTCAAGAAATGCTTTTGTGAGAAACGCACATGTGTTACTCTGAAATGAGAAGGGTCTGTTTGCGATACGTCAAAGGATGGTTAAAAGTGAGAACAGTGTTCCTTTTCTCTGTAGAAGGTTTACTTTGAAAGATAATCACGTTCTTTGAAAGTGTATGAATTTCATAAAATGCTTTTGTGAGAAACGCACATGTGTTACTCTGAAATGAGTAGCGTCTGTTTGGGATATGTCTAAGTATGGTTAAAAGTTAGAACAGTGATCCTTTTCTCTGTAGAAGCTTTACTTTGAAAGATAATCACGTTCTTTGAAAGTGTATGAATTTCAAGAAATGCTTTTGTGAGAAATGCACATGTCTCACTCTGAAATGAGAACCGTCTGTTTGGGATAAGTCAAAGTATGGTTAAATGTGAGAACAGTGTTCTTTTTCTCTGTAGAAGCTTTACTTTGAAAGATAATCACGTACTTTGAAAGCAAAAGAATTTCATGAAATGCTTTTGTGAGAAATGCACATGTGTTACTCTGAAATGAGAAGCATCTGTTTGGGATACGTCAAAGTATGGTTAAAAGTGAGAACAGTGTTCCTTTTCTCTGTAGAAGGTTAAATTTGAAAGATAATCACGTTCTTTGAAAGCAAAAGGATTTCATGAAATGCTTTTTTGAGAAACGTACATCTGTTACTCTGAAATGAGAAGCATCTGTTTGCGATATGTCAAAGTATGGTTAAATGTGAGAACAGTGTTCCTTTTCTCTGTAGAAGGTTTACTTTGAAAGATAATCACGTTCTTTTTAAGCAAAAGAATTTCATGAAATGCTTTTGTGAGTAAACATGTGTTACTCTGAAATGAGTAGCATCTGTTTGGGATATGTCAAAGTATAATTAAAAGTGAGAACAGTGTTCCTTTTCTCTGTAGAAGGTTTACTTTGAAAGATATTCACGTTCTTTGAATGTGTATGAATTACATGAAATGCTTTAGTGAGAAACGCACATGTGTCACTCTGAAATGAGAAGTGTCTCTTTGGGATATGGCAATGTATGGATAAAAGTGAGAGCAGTGTTCCTTTTCTCTGTAGAAGGTTTACTTTGAAAGATAATCACGTTCTTTGAAAGCAAAGGAATTTCATGAAATGGTTTTGTGAGAAATGCACATGTGTTACTCTGAAATGAGAAGCGTCTGTTTGGGATATGTCAAAGTATGGTTAAAAGTGAGAACAGTGTTCCTTTTCTCTGTAAAAGCTTTACTTTGAAAGATAATCACGTTCTTTGAAAGTGTATGAATTTCATGAAATGCTTTTGTGAGAAACGCACATGTGTTACTCTGAAATGAGTAGCGTCTGTTTGGGATATGTCAAAGTATGGTTAAAAGTGAGAATAGTGTTCCTTTTCTCTGTAGAAGCTTTACTTTGAAAGATAATCACGTTCTTTGAAAGTGTATGAATTTCAAGAAATGCTTTTGTGAGAAATGCACATGTCTCACTCTGAAATGAGAACCGTCTGTTTGGGATATGTCAAAGTATTTTTAAATGTGAGAACTGTGTTCCTTTTCTCTGTAGAAGCTTTACTTTGAAAGATAATCACGTTCTTTGAAAGCAAAAGAATTTCATGAAATGCTTTTGTGAGAAACGCACATGTGTTACTCTGAAATGAGAAGCGTGTTTGTGATACGTCAAAGTATGGTTAAAACTGAGAACAGTGTTCTTTTCTCTGTAGAAGCTTTACTTTAAAAGATAATCATGTTCTTTGAAAGCAAAAGAATTTCATGAATTGCTTTTGTGAGAAACGCACATGTGTTACTCTGAAATGAGAAGCGTCTGTTTAGGATATATCAAAGTATGGTTAAAAGTGAGAACAGTGTTCCTTTTCTCTGTAGAAGGTTTACTTTGAAAGATAATCACGTTCTTTGAAAGTGTATGAATTTCATGAAATGCTTTTGTGAGAAACGCACATGTGTTACTCTAAAATGAGAAGCGTCTGTTTGTGATACGTCAAAGGATGGTTAAAAGTGAGAACGGTGTTCCTTTTCTCTGTAGAAGGTTTACTTTGAAAGATAATCACGTTCTTTGAAAGCAAAAGAATTTCATGAAATGCTTTTGTGAGAAACGCACATGTGTCATTCTGAAATGAGAAGCGTCTGTTTGGGATATGTCAAAGTATGGTTAAATGTGAGAACAGTGTTCCTTTTCTCTGTAGAAGGTTTACTTTGAAAGATAATCACGTTCTTTTTAAGCAAAAGAATTTCATGAAATGCTTTTGTGAGAAACACACATGTGTTACTCTGAAATGAGTAGCATCTGTTTGGGATATGTCAAAGTATAGTTAAAAGTGAGAACAGTGTTCCTTTTCTCTGTAGAAGGTTTACTTTGAAAGATATTCACGTTCTTTGAATGTGTATGAATTTCATGAAATGCTTTTGTGAGAAACGCACATGTGTCACTCTGAAATGAGAAGTGTCTGTTTGGGATATGGCAAGGTATGGTTAAAAGTGAGAGCAGTGTTCCTTATATCTGTAGAAGGTTTACTTTGAAAGATAATCACGTTCTTTGAAAGCAAAAGAATTTCATGAAATGCTTTTGTGAGAAATGCACATGTGTTACTCTGAAATGAGAAGCGTCTGTTTGGGATATGTCAAAGTATGGTTAAAAGTGAGAACAGTGTTCCTTTTCTCTGTAAAAGCTTTACTATGAAAGATAATCACGTTCTTTGAAAGTGTATGAATTTCATTAAATGCTTTTGTGAGAAACGCACATGTGTTACTCTGAAATGAGTAGCATCTGTTTGGGATATGTCAAAGTATGGTTAAAAGTGAGAACAGTGTTCCTTTTCTCTGTAGAAGCTTTACTTTGAAAGATAATCACGTTCTTTGAAAGCAAAAGAATTTCATGAAATGCTTTTGTGAGAAATGCACATGTCTCACTCTGAAATGAGAACCGTCAGTTTGGGATATGTCAAAGTATGGTTAAATGTGAGAACAGTGTTCCTTTTCTCTGGAGAAGCTTTACTTTGAAAGATAATCACGTTCTTTGAAAACAAAAGAATTTCATGAAATGCTTTTGTGAGAAACACACATGTGTTACTCTGAAATGAGAAGCGTCTGTTTGGGATACGTCAAAGTATGGTTAAAAGTGAGAACAGTGTTCCTTTTCTCTGTAAAAGCTTTACTTTGAAAGATAATCACGTTCTTTGAAAGCAAAAGAATTTCATGAAATGCTTTTGTGAGAAACGCACATGTGTTACTCTGAAATGAGAAGCGTCTGTTTGGGATATGTCAAAGTATGGTTAAAAGTGAGAACAGTGTTCCTTTTCTCTGTAGAAGCTTTACTTTGAAAGATAATCACGTTCTTTGAAAGCAAAAGAATTTCCTGAATTGCTTTTGTGAGAAACCCACATGTGTTACTCTGAAATGAGAAGCGTCTGTTTGGGATATGTCAAAGTATGGTTAAATGTGAGAACAGTGTTCCTTTTCTCTGTAGAAGGTTTACGTTGAAAGATAATCACGTTCTTTTTAAGCAAAAGAATTTCATGAATTGCTTTTGTGAGAAACACACATGTGTTACTCTGAAATGAGTAGCATCTGTTTGGGATATGTCAAAGTATGGTTAAATGTGAGAACAGTGTTCCTTTTCTCTGTAGAAGCTTTACTTTGGAAGATAATCACGTTCTTTTTAAGCAAAAGAATTTCATGAAATGCTTTTGTGAGAAATGCACATGTGTTACTCTGAAATGAGAAGCATCTGCTTGGGATATGGCAAGGTATGGCTAAAAGTGAGAACAGTGTTCCTTTCCTCTGTAAAAGCTTTACTTTGAAAGATAATCACGTTCTTTGAATGTGTATGAATTTCATGAAATGCTTTTGTGAGAAACGCACATGTGTCACTCTGAACTGAGACGTGTCTGTTTGGGATATGTCAAAGTATGGTTAAAAGTGAGAACAGTGTTCCTTTTCGCTGTAAAAGCTTTACTATGAAAGATATTCACGTTCTTTGAAAGTGTATGAATTTCATGAAATGCTTTTGTGAGAAACGCACATGTGTTACTCTGAAATGAGTAGCGTCTGTTTGGGATATGTCAAAGTATGGTTAAAAGTGAGAACAGTGTTCCTTTTCTCTGTAGAAGCTTTACTTTGAAAGATAATCACGTTCTTTGAGGGTGTATGAATTTCAAGAAATGCTTTTGTGAGAAAAGCACATGTCTCACTCTGAAATGAGAACCGTCTGTTTGGGATATGTCAAAGTATGGTTAAATGTGAGAACAGTGTTCCTTTTCTCTGGAGAAGCTTTACTTTGAAAGATAATCACGTTCTTTTTAAGCAAAAGAATTTCATGAAATGCTTTTGTGAGAAACACACATGTGTTACTCTGAAATGAGAAGCGTCTGTTTGGGATATGTCAAAGTATGGTTAAAAGTGAGAACAGTGTTCCTTTTCTCTGTAAAAGCTTTACTTTGAAAGATAATCACGTTCTTTGAAAGCAAAAGAATTTCATGAAATTCTTTTTGAGAAACGCACATGTGTTACTCTGAAATGAGAAGCGTCTGTTTAGGATATGTCAAAGTATGGTTAAAAGTGAGAACAGTGTTCCTTTTCTCTGTAGAAGGTTTACTTTGAAAGATAATCACGTTCTTTGAAAGTGTATGAATTTCATGAAATGCTTTTTGAGAAACGCACATGTGTTACTCTGAAATGAGTAGCGTCTGTTTGGGATATGTCAAAGTATGGTTAAAAGTGAGAACAGTGTTCCTTTTCTCTGTAGAAGCTTTACTTTGAAAGATAATCACGTTCTTTGAAAGTGTATGAATTTCATTAAATGCTTTTGTGAGAAACGCACATGTGTTATTCTAAAATGAGAAGCGTCTGTTTGTGATACGTCAAAGGATGGTTAAAAGTGAGAACAGTGTTCCTTTTCTCTGTAGAAGGTTTACTTTTAAAGGTAATCACGTTCTTTGAAAGCAAAAGAATTTCATGAAATGCTTTTGTGAGAAACCCACATCTGTTACTCTGAAATGAGAAGCGTCTGTTTGGGATATGTCAAAGTATGGTTCAATGTGAGAACAGTGTTCCTTTTCTCTGTAGAAGGTTTACGTTGAAAGATAATCACGTTCTTTTTAAGCAAAAGAATTTCATGAAATGCTTTTGTGAGAAACACACATGTGTTGCTCTGAAATGAGTAGCATCTGTTTGGGATATGTCAAAGTATGGTTAAATGTGAGAACAGTGTTCCTTTTCTCTGTAGAAGCTTTACTTTGGAAGATAATCACGTTCTTTTTAAGCAAAAGAATTTAATGAAATGCTTTTGTGAGAAACACACATGTGTTACTCTGAAATGAGAAGCATCTGCTTGGGATGTGGCAAGGTATGGCTAAAAGTGAGAACAGTGTTCCTTTCCTCTGTAAAAGCTTTTCTTTGAAAGATAATCACGTTCTTTGAATGTGTATGAATTTCATGAAATGCTTTTGTGAGAAACGCACATGTGTCACTCTGAACTGAGACGTGTCTGTTTGGGATATGTCAAAGTATGGTTAAAAGTGAGAACAGTGTTCCTTTTCGCTGTAAAAGCTTTACTCTGAAAGATAATCACGTTCTTTGAAAGTGTATGAATTTCATGAAATGCTTTTGTGAGAAATGCACATGTGTTACTCTGAAATGAGTAGCGTCTGTTTGGGATATGTCAAAGTATGGTTAAAAGTGAGAACAGTGTTCCTTTTCTCTGTAGAAGCTTTACTTTGAAAGATAATCACGTTCTTTGAGGGTGTATGAATTTCAAGAAATGCTTTTGTGAGAAATGCACATGTCTCACTCTGAAATGAGAACCGTCTGTTTGGGATATGTCAAAGTATGGTTTAATGTGAGAACAGTGTTCCTTTTCTCTGTAGAAGCTTTACTTTGAAAGATAATCACGTTCTTTGAAAGCAAAAGAATTTCATGAAATGCTTTTGTGAGAAACGCACATGTGTTACTCTGAAATGAGAAGCATGTTTGTGATACGTCAAAGTATGGTTAAAAGTGAGAACAGTGTTCCTTTTCTCTGTAGAAGCTTTATTTTGAAAGATAATCATGTTCTTTGAAAGCAAAAGAATTTCATGAAATGCTGTTGTGAGAAACGCACATGTGTTACTCTGAAATGAGAAGTGTCTGTTTAGGATATGTCAAAGTATGGTTAAAAGTGAGAACAGTGTTCCCTTTTCTCTGTAGAAGCTTTACTTTGAAAGATAATCACGTTCTTTGAAAGTGTATGAATTTCATGAAATGCTTTTGTGAGAAACGCACATGTGTTACTCTGAAATGAGTAGCGTCTGTTTGGGATATGTCAAAGTATGGTTAAAAGTGAGAACAGTGTTCCTTTTCTCTGTAGAAGCTTTACTTTGAAAGATAATCACGTTCTTTGAAAGCAAAAGAATTTCATGAAATGCTTTTGTGAGAAACGCACATGTGTTACTCTGAAATGAGAAGCGTCTGTTTGGGATAACTCAAAGTATGGTTAAAAGTGAGAACAGTGTTCCTTTTCTCTGTAAAAGCTTTACTTTGAAAGATAATCACGTTCTTTGAAAGTGTATGAATTTCATGAAATGCTTTTGTGAGAAACGCACATGTGTTACTCTAAAATGAGAAGCGTCTGTTTGTGATACGTCAAAGGATGGTTAAAAGTGAGAACGGTGTTCCTTTTCTCTGTAGAAGGTTTACTTTGAAAGATAATCACGTTCTTTGAAAGCAAAAGAATTTCATGAAATGCTTTTGTGAGAAACGCACATGTGTCACTCTGAAATGAGAAGCGTCTGTTTGGGATATGTCAAAGTATGGTTAAATGTGAGAACAGTGTTCCTTTTCTCTGTAGAAGGTTTACTTTGAAAGATAATCACGTTCTTTTTAAGCAAAAGTATTTCATGAAATGCTTTTGTGAGAAACAAACATGTGTTACTCTGAAATGAGTAGCATCTGTTTGGGATATGTCAAAGTATGGTTAAAAGTGAGAACAGTGTTCCTTTTCTCTGTAAAAGCTTTACTTTGACAGATAATCACGTTCTTTGAAAGTGTATGAATTTCATTAAATGCTTTTGTGAGAAACGCACATGTGTCACTCTGAAATGAGAAGCGTCTGTTTGTGATACGTCAATGGATGGTTAAAAGTGAGAACAGTGTTCCTTTTCTCTGTAGAAGGTTTACTTTTAAAGGTAATCACGTTCTTTGAAAGCAAAAGAATTTCATGAAATGCTTTTGTGAGAAACACACATGTGTTACTCTGAAAAGAGAAGCATCTGTTTAGGATATGTCAAAGTATGGTTAAAAGTGAGAACAGTGTTCCTTTTCTCTGTAGAAGCTTTACTTTGGAAGATAATCACGTTCTTTTTAAGCAAAAGAATTTCATGAAATGCTTTTGTGAGAAACACACATGTGTTACTCTGAAATGAGAAGCATCTGCTTGGGATGTGGCAAGGTATGGCTAAAAGTGAGAACAGTGTTCCTTTCCTCTGTAAAAGCTTTACTTTGAAAGATAATCACGTTCTTTGAATGTGTATGAATTTCATGAAATGCTTTTGTGAGAAACGCACATGTGTCACTCTGAACTGAGACGTGTCTGTTTGGGATATGTCAAAGTATGGTTAAAAGTGAGAACAGTGTTCCTTTTCGCTGTAAAAGCTTTACTATGAAAGATAATCACGTTCTTTGAAAGTGTATGAATTTCATGAAATGCTTTTGTGAGAAACGCACATGTGTTACTCTGAAATGAGTAGCGTCTGTTTGGGATATGTCAAAGTATGGTTAAAAGTGAGAACAGTGTTCCTTTTCTCTGTAGAAGCTTTACTTTGAAAGATAATCACGTTCTTTGAGGGTGTATGAATTTCAAGAAATGCTTTTGTGAGAAATGCACATGTCTCACTCTGAAATGAGAACCGTCTGTTTGGGATATGTCAAAGTATGGTTTAATGTGAGAACAGTGTTCCTTTTCTCTGTAGAAGCTTTACTTTGAAAGATAATCACGTTCTTTGAAAGCAAAAGAATTTCATGAAATGCTTTTGTGAGAAAGCATACATGTGTTACTCTGAAATGAGAAGCGTCGGTTTGTGATACGTCAAAGGATGGTTAAAAGTGAGAACACTTTTCCTTTTCTCTGTAGAAGCTTTACTTTGAAAGATAATCACGTTCTTTGAAAGCAAAAGAATTTCATGAAATGCTTTTGTGAGAAATGCACATGTGTTACTCTGATATGAGAAGCGTCTGTTTGGGATACCTCAAAGTATGGTTAAAAGTGAGAACAGTGTTCCTTTTCTCTGTAAAAGCTTTACTTTGAAAGATAATCACGTTCTTTGAAAGCAAAAGAATTTCATGAAATGCTTTTGTGAGAAACGCACATGTGTTACTCTGAAATGAGAAGCATGTTTGTGATACGTCAAAGTATGGTTAAAAGTGAGAACAGTGTTCCTTTTCTCTGTAGAAGCTTTACTTTGAAAGATAATCATGTTCTTTGAAAGCAAAAGAATTTCATGAAATGCTGTTGTGAGAAACGCACATGTGTTACTCTGAAATGAGAAGTGTCTGTTTAGGATATGTCAAAGTATGGTTAAAAGTGAGAACAGTGTTCCTTTTCTCTGTAGAAGGTTTACTTTGAAAGATAATCACGTTCTTTGAAAGTGTATGAATTTCATGAAATGCTTTTGTGAGAAACGCACATGTGTTACTCTGAAATGAGTAGCGTCTGTTTGGGATATGTCAAAGTATGGTTAAAAGTGAGAACAGTGTTCCTTTTCTCTGTAGAAGCTTTACTTTGAAAGATAATCACGTTCTTTGAAAGCAAAAGAATTTCATGAAATGCTTTTGTGAGAAACGCACATCTGTTACTCTGAAATGAGAAGCGTCTGTTTGGGATAACTCAAAGTATGGTTAAAAGTGAGAACAGTGTTCCTTTTCTCTGTAAAAGCTTTACTTTGAAAGATAATCACGTTCTTTGAAAGTGTATGAATTTCATGAAATGCTTTTGTGAGAAACGCACATGTGTTACTCTAAAATGAGAAGCGTCTGTTTGTGATACGTCAAAGGATGGTTAAAAGTGAGAACGGTGTTCCTTTTCTCTGTAGAAGGTTTACTTTGAAAGATAATCACGTTCTTTGAAAGCAAAAGAATTTCATGAAATGCTTTTGTGAGAAACGCACATGTGTCACTCTGAAATGAGAAGCGTCTGTTTGGGATATGTAAAAGTATGGTTAAATGTGAGAACAGTGTTCCTTTTCTCTGTAGAAGGTTTAAGTTGAAAGATAATCACGTTCTTTTTAAGCAAAAGAATTTCATGAAATGCTATTGTGAGAAACACACATGTGTTACTCTGAAATGAGTAGCATCTGTTTGGGATATGTCAAAGTATAGTTTAAAGTGAGAACAGTGTTCCTTTTCTCTGTAGAAGGTTTACTTTGAAAGATATTCACGTTCTTTGAATGTGTATGAATTTCATGAAATGCTTTTGTGAGAAATGCACATGTGTCACTCTGAAATAAGAAGTGTCTGTTTGGGATATGGCAAGGTATGATTAAAAGTGTGAGAAGTGTTCCTTTTCTCTGTAGAAGGTTTACTTTGAAAGATAATCACGTTCTTTGAAAGCAAAAGAATTTCATTAAATGCTTTTGTGAGAAACGCACATGTGTTACTCTGAAATGAGAACCGTCTGTTTGGGATATGTCAAAGTATGGTTAAATGTGAGAACAGTGTTCCTTTTCTCTGGAGAAGCTTTACTTTGAAATATAATCACGTTCTTTGAAAGCAAATGAATTTCATGAAATGCTTTTGTGAGAAACGCACATGTGTTACTCTGAAATGAGAAGCATCTGTTTGGGATACGTCAAAGTATGGTTAAAAGTGAGAACAGTGTTCCTTTTCTCTGTAAAAGCTTTACTTTGAAAGATAATCACGTTCTTTGAAAGCAAAAGAATTTCATGAAATGCTTTTGTGAGAAACGCACATAAGTTACTCTGAAATGAGAAGCGTCTGTTTAGGATATGTCAAAGTATGGTTAAAAGTGAGAACAGTGTTCCTTTTCTCTGTAGAAGGTTTACGTTGAAAGATAATCACGTTCTTTTAAGCAAAAGAATTTCATGAAATGCTTTTGTGAGAAACACACATGTGTTGCTCTGAAATGAGTAGCATCTGTTTGGGATATGTCAAAGTATGGTTAAATGTGAGAACAGTGTTCCTTTTCTCTGTAGAAGCTTTACTTTGGAAGATAATCACGTTCATTTTAAGCAAAAGAATTTAATGAAATGCTTTTGTGAGAAACACACATGTGTTACTCTGAAATGAGAAGCATCTGCTTGGGATGTGGCAAGGTATGGCTAAAAGTGAGAACAGTGTTCCTTTCCTCTGTAAAAGCTTTTCTTTGAAAGATAATCACGTTCTTTGAATGTGTATGAATTTCATGAAATGCTTTTGTGAGAAACGCACATGTGTCACTCTGAACTGAGACGTGTCTGTTTGGGATATGTCAAAGTATGGTTAAAAGTGAGAACAGTGTTCCTTTTCGCTGTAAAAGCTTTACTCTGAAAGATAATCACGTTCTTTGAAAGTGTATGAATTTCATGAAATGCTTTTGTGAGAAATGCACATGTGTTACTCTGAAATGAGTAGCGTCTGTTTGGGATATGTCAAAGTATGGTTAAAAGTGAGAACAGTGTTCCTTTTCTCTGTAGAAGCTTTACTTTGAAAGATAATCACGTTCTTTGAGGGTGTATGAATTTCAAGAAATGCTTTTGTGAGAAATGCACATGTCTCACTCTGAAATGAGAACCGTCTGTTTGGGATATGTCAAAGTATGGTTTAATGTGAGAACAGTGTTCCTTTTCTCTGTAGAAGCTTTACTTTGAAAGATAATCACGTTCTTTGAAAGCAAAAGAATTTCATGAAATGCTTTTGTGAGAAACGCACATGTGTTACTCTGAAATGAGAAGCATGTTTGTGATACGTCAAAGTATGGTTAAAAGTGAGAACAGTGTTCCTTTTCTCTGTAGAAGCTTTATTTTGAAAGATAATCATGTTCTTTGAAAGCAAAAGAATTTCATGAAATGCTGTTGTGAGAAACGCACATGTGTTACTCTGAAATGAGAAGTGTCTGTTTAGGATATGTCAAAGTATGGTTAAAAGTGAGAACAGTGTTCCTTTTCTCTGTAGAAGCTTTACTTTGAAAGATAATCACGTTCTTTGAAAGTGTATGAATTTCATGAAATGCTTTTGTGAGAAACGCACATGTGTTACTCTGAAATGAGAAGCGTCTGTTTGGGATATGTCAAAGTATGGTTAAAAGTGAGAACAGTGTTCCTTTTCTCTGTAGAAGCTTTACTTTGAAAGATAATCACGTTCTTTGAAAGCAAAAGAATTTCATGAAATGCTTTTGTGAGAAACGCACTTCTGTTACTCTGAAATGAGAAGCGTCTGTTTGGGATAACTCAAAGTATGGTTAAAAGTGAGAACAGTGTTCCTTTTCTCTGTAAAAGCTTTACTTTGAAAGATAATCACGTTCTTTGAAAGTGTATGAATTTCATGAAATGCTTTTGTGAGAAACGCACATGTGTTACTCTAAAATGAGAAGCGTCTGTTTGTGATACGTCAAAGGATGGTTAAAAGTGAGAACGGTGTTCCTTTTCTCTGTAGAAGGTTTACTTTGAAAGATAATCACGTTCTTTGAAAGCAAAAGAATTTCATGAAATGCTTTTGTGAGAAACGCACATGTGTCACTCTGAAATGAGAAGCGTCTGTTTGGGATATGTCAAAGTATGGTTAAATGTGAGAACAATGTTCCTTTTCTCTGTAGAAGGTTTACTTTGAAAGATAATCACGTTCTTTTTAAGCAAAAGTATTTCATGAAATGCTTTTGTGAGAAACACACATGTGTTACTCTGAAATGAGTAGCATCTGTTTGGGATATGTCAAAGTATGGTTAAAAGTGAGAACAGTGTTCCTTTTCTCTGTAAAAGCTTTACTTTGAAAGATAATCACGTTCTTTGAAAGTGTATGAATTTCATTAAATGCTTTTGTGAGAAACGCACATGTGTCACTCTGAAATGAGAAGCGTCTGTTTGTGATACGTCAATGGATGGTTAAAAGTGAGAACAGTGTTCCTTTTCTCTGTAGAAGGTTTACTTTTAAAGGTAATCACGTTCTTTGAAAGCAAAAGAATTTCATGAAATGCTTTTGTGAGAAACACACATGTGTTACTCTGAAATGAGAAGCATCTGTTTAGGATATGTCAAAGTATGGTTAAAAGTGAGAACAGTGTTCCTTTTCTCTGTAGAAGCTTTACTTTGGAAGATAATCACGTTCTTTTTAAGCAAAAGAATTTCATGAAATGCTTTTGTGAGAAACACACATGTGTTACTCTGAAATGAGAAGCATCTGCTTGGGATGTGGCAAGGTATGGCTAAAAGTGAGAACAGTGTTCCTTTCCTCTGTAAAAGCTTTACTTTGAAAGATAATCACGTTCTTTGAATGTGTATGAATTTCATGAAATGCTTTTGTGAGAAACGCACATGTGTCACTCTGAACTGAGACGTGTCTGTTTGGGATATGTCAAAGTATGGTTAAAAGTGAGAACAGTGTTCCTTTTCGCTGTAAAAGCTTTACTATGAAAGATAATCACGTTCTTTGAAAGTGTATGAATTTCATGAAATGCTTTTGTGAGAAACGCACATGTGTTACTCTGAAATGAGTAGCGTCTGTTTGGGATATGTCAAAGTATGGTTAAAAGTGAGAACAGTGTTCCTTTTCTCTGTAGAAGCTTTACTTTGAAAGATAATCACGTTCTTTGAGGGTGTATGAATTTCAAGAAATGCTTTTGTGAGAAATGCACATGTCTCACTCTGAAATGAGAACCGTCTGTTTGGGATATGTCAAAGTATGGTTTAATGTGAGAACAGTGTTCCTTTTCTCTGTAGAAGCTTTACTTTGAAAGATAATCACGTTCTTTGAAAGCAAAAGAATTTCATGAAATGCTTTTGTGAGAAACGCACATGTGTTACTCTGAAATGAGAAGCGTCGGTTTGTGATATCGTCAAAGGATGGTTAAAAGTGAGAACACTTTTCCTTTTCTCTGTAGTAGCTTTACTTTGAAAGATAATCACGTTCTTTGAAAGCAAAAGAATTTCATGAAATGCTTTTGTGAGAAATGCACATGTGTTACTCTGATATGAGAAGCGTCTGTTTGGGATACCTCAAAGTATGGTTAAAAGTGAGAACAGTGTTCCTTTTCTCTGTAAAAGCTTTACTTTGAAAGATAATCACGTTCTTTGAAAGCAAAAGAATTTCATGAAATGCTTTTGTGAGAAACGCACATGTGTTACTCTGAAATGAGAAGCATGTTTGTGATACGTCAAAGTATGGTTAAAAGTGAGAACAGTGTTCCTTTTCTCTGTAGAAGCTTTACTTTGAAAGATAATCATGTTCTTTGAAAGCAAAAGAATTTCATGAAATGCTGTTGTGAGAAACGCACATGTGTTACTCTGAAATGAGAAGTGTGTTTAGGATATGTCAAAGTATGGTTAAAAGTGAGAACAGTGTTCCTTTTCTCTGTAGAAGGTTTACTTTGAAAGATAATCACGTTCTTTGAAAGTGTATGAATTTCATGAAATGCTTTTGTGAGAAACGCACATGTGTTACTCTGAAATGAGTAGCGTCTGTTTGGGATATGTCAAAGTATGGTTAAAAGTGAGAACAGTGTTCCTTTTCTCTGTAGAAGCTTTACTTTGAAAGATAATCACGTTCTTTGAAAGCAAAAAGAATTTCATGAAATGCTTTTGTGAGAAACGCACATCTGTTACTCTGAAATGAGAAGCGTCTGTTTGGGATAACTCAAAGTATGGTTAAAAGTGAGAACAGTGTTCCTTTTCTCTGTAAAAGCTTTACTTTGAAAGATAATCACGTTCTTTGAAAGTGTATGAATTTCATGAAATGCTTTTGTGAGAAACGCACATGTGTTACTCTAAAATGAGAAGCGTCTGTTTGTGATACGTCAAAGGATGGTTAAAAGTGAGAACGGTGTTCCTTTTCTCTGTAGAAGGTTTACTTTGAAAGATAATCACGTTCTTTGAAAGCAAAAGAATTTCATGAAATGCTTTTGTGAGAAACGCACATGTGTCACTCTGAAATGAGAAGCGTCTGTTTGGGATATGTCAAAGTATGGTTAAATGTGAGAACAGTGTTCCTTTTCTCTGTAGAAGGTTTAAGTTGAAAGATAATCACGTTCTTTTTAAGCAAAAGAATTTCATGAAATGCTATTGTGAGAAACACACATGTGTTACTCTGAAATGAGTAGCATCTGTTTGGGATATGTCAAAGTATAGTTTAAAGTGAGAACAGTGTTCCTTTTCTCTGTAGAAGGTTTACTTTGAAAGATATTCACGTTCTTTGAATGTGTATGAATTTCATGAAATGCTTTTGTGAGAAATGCACATGTGTCACTCTGAAATAAGAAGTGTCTGTTTGGGATATGGCAAGGTATGATTAAAAGTGTGAGAAGTGTTCCTTTTCTCTGTAGAAGGTTTACTTTGAAAGATAATCACGTTCTTTGAAAGCAAAAGAATTTCATTAAATGCTTTTGTGAGAAACGCACATGTGTTACTCTGAAATGAGAACCGTCTGTTTGGGATATGTCAAAGTATGGTTAAATGTGAGAACAGTGTTCCTTTTCTCTGGAGAAGCTTTACTTTGAAATATAATCACGTTCTTTGAAAGCAAATGAATTTCATGAAATGCTTTTGTGAGAAACGCACATGTGTTACTCTGAAATGAGAAGCATCTGTTTGGGATACGTCAAAGTATGGTTAAAAGTGAGAACAGTGTTCCTTTTCTCTGTAAAAGCTTTACTTTGAAAGATAATCACGTTCTTTGAAAGCAAAAGAATTTCATGAAATGCTTTTGTGAGAAACGCACATAAGTTACTCTGAAATGAGAAGCGTCTGTTTAGGATATGTCAAAGTATGGTTAAAAGTGAGAACAGTGTTCCTTTTCTCTGTAGAAGGTTTACTTTGAAAGATAATCACGTTCTTTGAAAGTGTATGAATTTCATAAAATGCTTTTGTGAGAAACGCACATGTGTTACTCTGAAATGAGTAGCGTCTGTTTGGGATACCTCAAAGTATGGTTAAAAGTGAGAACAGTGTTCCTTTTCTCTGTAGAAGCTTTACTTTGAAAGATAATCACGTTCTTTGAAAAAAAAAGAATTTCATGAAATGCTTTTGTGAGAAACCCACATCTGTTACTCTGAAATGAGAAGCGTCTGTTTGGGATATGTAAAAGTATGGTTAAATGTGAGAACAGTGTTCCTTTTCTCTGTAGAAGGTTTAAGTTGAAAGATTATCACGTTCTTTTTAAGCAAAAGAATTTCAGGAAATGCTTTTGTGAGAAACACACATGTGTTACTCTGAAATGAGTAGCATCTGTTTGGGTTATGTCAAAGTATGGTTAAATGTGAGAACAGTGTTCCTTTTCTCTGTAGAAGCTTTACTTTGGAAGATAATCACGTTCTTTTAAGCAAAAGAATTTCATGAAATGCTTTTGTGAGAAACACACATGTGTTACTCTGAAATGAGAAGCATCTGCTTGGGATATGGCAAGATATGGCTAAAAGTGAGAACAGTGTTCCTTTTCTCTGTAAAAGCTTTACTTTGAAAGATAATCACGTTCTTTGAATGTGTATGAATTTCATGAAATGCTTTTGTGAGAAACGCACATGTGTCACTCTGAAATGAGACGTGTCTGTTTGGGATATGTCAAAGTATGGTTAAAAGTGAGAACAGTGTTCCTTTTCGCTGTAAAAGCTTTACTTTGAAAGATAATCACGTTCTTTGAAAGTGTATGAATTTCATGAAATGCTTTTGTGAGAAACGCACATGTGTTACTCTGAAATGTGTAGCGTCTGTTTGGGATATGTCAAAGTATGGTTAAAAGTGAGAACAGTGTTCCTTTTCTCTGTAGAAGCTTTACTTTGAAAGATAATCACGTTCTTTGAAGGTGTATGAATTTCAAGAAATGCTTTTGTGAGAAATGCACATGTCTCACTCTGAAATGAGAACCGTCTGTTTGGGATATGTCAAAGTATGGTTAAATGTGAGAACAGTGTTCCTTTTCTTGTAGAAGCTTTACTTTGAAAGATAATCACGTTCTTTGAAAGCAAAAGAATTTCATGAAATGCTTTTGTGAGAAACGCACATGTGTTACTCTGAAATGAGAAGCGTCGGTTTGTGATACGTCAAAGTATGGTTAAAAGTGAGAACAGTGTTCCTTTTCTCTGTAGAAGGTTTACTTTGAAAGATAATCACGTTCTTTGAAAGCAAAAGAATTTCATGAAATGCTTTTGTGAGAAATGCACATGTGTTACTCTGATATGAGAAGCGTCTGTTTGGGATACCTCAAAGTATGGTTAAAAGTGAGAACAGTGTTCCTTTTCTCTGTAAAAGCTTTACTTTGAAAGATAATCACGTTCTTTGAAAGTGTATGAATTTCATGAAATGCTTTTGTGAGAAACGCACATGTGTTACTCTAAAATGAGAAGCGTCTGTTTCTGATACGTCAAAGTATGGTTAAAAGTGAGAACAGTGTTCCTTTTCTCTGTAAAAGCTTTACTTTGAAAGATAATCAGGTTCTTTGAAAGCAAAAGAATTTCATGAAATGCTTTTGTGAGAAACGCACATGTGTTACTCTGAAATGAGAAGCGTCTGTTTAGGATATGTCAAAGTATGGTTAAAAGTGAGAACAGTGTTCC
Organism: Microtus agrestis; assembly: GCA_902806775.1. Taxonomy (NCBI): domain Eukaryota; kingdom Metazoa; phylum Chordata; class Mammalia; order Rodentia; family Cricetidae; genus Microtus; species Microtus agrestis. The sequence goes on along the minus strand of CADCXT010003179.1, from coordinate 73,776 downwards.
TTTTCTCTGTAGAAGGTTTACTTTGAAAGATAATCACGTTCTTTGAAAGTGTATGAATTTCATGAAATGCTTTTGTGAGAAACGCACATGTGTTACTCTGAAATGAGTAGCGTCTGTTTGGGATATGTCAAAGTATGGTTAAAAGTGAGAACAGTGTTCCTTTTCTCTGTAGAAACTTTACTTTGAAAGATAATCACGTTCTTTGAAAGCAAAAGAATTTCATGAAATGCTTTTGTGAGAAACGCACATCTGTTACTCTGAAATGAGAAGCGTCTGTTTGGGATACGTCAAAGTATGGTTAAAAGTGAGAACAGTGTTCCTTTTCTCTGTAAAAGCTTTACTTTGAAAGATAATCACGTTCTTTGAAAGCAAAAGAATTTCATGAAATGCTATTGTGAGAAACGCACATCTGTTACTCTGAAATGAGAAGCGTCTGTTTGGGATACGTCAAAGTATGGTTAAAAGTGAGAACAGTGTTCCTTTTCTCTGTAAAAGCTTTACTTTGAAAGATAATCACGTTCTTTGAAAGTGTATGAATTTCATTAAATGCTTTTGTGAGAAACGCACATGTGTTACTCTAAAATGAGAAGCGTCTGTTTGTGATACGTCAAAGGATGGTTAAAAGTGAGAAGGGTGTTCCTTTTCTCTGTAGAAGGTTTACTTTGAAAGATAATCACGTTCTTTTTAAGCAAAAGAATTTCATGAAATGCTTTTGTGAGAAACACACATGTGTTACTCTGAAATGAGTAGCATCTGTTTGGGATATGTCAAAGTATAGTTGAAAGTGAGAACAGTGTTCCTTTTCTCTGTAGAAGGTTTACTTTGAAAGATATTCACGTTCTTTGAATGTGTATGAATTTAATGAAATGCTTTTGTGAGAAACGCACATGTGTCACTCTGAAATGAGAAGTGTCTGTTTGGGATATGGCAAGGTATGGTTAAAAGTGAGAGCAGTGTTCCTTTTCTCTGTAGAAGGTTTACTTTGAAAGATAATCACGTTCTTTGAAAGCAAAAGAATTTCATGAAATGCTTTTGTGAGAAATGCACATGTGTTACTCTGAAATGAGAAGCGTCTGTTTGGGATACGTCAAAGTATGGTTAAAAGTGAGAACAGTGTTCCTTTTCTCTGTAAAAGCTTTACTTTGAAAGATAATCACGTTCTTTGAAAGTGTATGAATTTCATTAAATGCTTTTGTGAGAAACGCACATGTGTTACTCTGAAATGAGTAGCATCTGTTTGGGATATGTCAAAGTATGGTTAAAAGTGAGAACAGTGTTCCTTTTCTCTGTAGAAGCTTTACTTTGAAAGATAATCACGTTCTTTGAAAGCAAAAGAATTTCATGAAATGCTTTTGTGAGAAATGCACATGTCTCACTCTGAAATGAGAACCGTCTGTTTCGGATATGTCGAAGTATGGTTAAATGTTAGAACAGTGTTCCTTTTCTCTGGAGAAGCTTTACTTTGAAAGATAATCACGTTCTTTGAAAGCAAATGAATTTCATGAAATGCTTTTGTGAGAAACGCACATCTGTTACTCTGAAATGAGAAGCGTCTGTTTGGGATACGACAAAGTATGGTTAAAAGTGAGAACAGTGTTCCTTTTTCTGTAAAAGCTTTACTTTGAAAGATAATCACGTTCTTTGAAAGCAAAAGAATTTCATGAAATGCTTTTGTGAGAAACGCACATGTGTTACTCTGAAATGAGAAGCGTCTGTTTATTATATGTCAAAGTATGGTTAAAAGTGAGAACAGTGTTCCTTTTCTCTGTAGAAGCTTTACTTTGAAAGATAATCACGTTCTTTGAAAGTGTATGAATTTCATGAAATGCTTTTGTGAGAATCGCACATGTGTTACTCTGAAATGAGTAGCGTCTGTTTGGGATATGTCAAAGTATGGTTAAAAGTGAGAACAGTGTTCCTTTTCTCTGTAGAAGCTTTACTTTGAAAGATAATCACCTTCTTTGAAAGTGTATGAATTTCATTAAATGCTTTTGTGAGAAACGCACATGTGTTACTCTAAAATGAGAAGCGTCTGTTTGTGATAGGTCAAAGGATGTTTAAAAGTGAGAGCAGTGTTCCTTTTCTCTGTAGAAGGTTTACTTTTAAAGGTAATCACGTTCTTTGAAAGCAAAAGAATTTCATGAAATGCTTTTGTGAGAAACCCACATCTGTTACTCTGAAATGAGAAGCGTCTGTTTGGGATATGTAAAAGTATGGTTAAATGTGAGAACAGTGTTCCTTTTCTCTGTAGAAGGTTTAAGTTGAAAGATAATCACGTTCTTTTTAAGCAAAAGAATTTCATGAAATGCTTTTGTGAGAAACACACATGTGTTACTCTGAAATGAGTAGCATCTGTTTGGGATATGTCAAAGTATGGTTAAATGTGAGAACAGTGTTCCTTTTCTCTGTAGAAGCTTTACTTTGGAAGATAATCACGTTCTTTTTAAGCAAAAGAATTTCATGAAATGCTTTTGTGAGAAACACACATGTGTTACTCTGAAATGAGAAGCATCTGCTTGGGATATGGCAAGATATGGCTTAAAGTGAGAACAGTGTTCCTTTTCTCTGTAAAAGCTTTACTTTGAAAGATAATCACGTTCTTTGAATGTGTATGAATTTCATGAAATGCTTTTGTGATAAACGCACATGTGTCACTCTGAAATGAGACGTGTCTGTTTGGGATATGTCAAAGTATGGTTAAAAGTGAGAACAGTGTTCCTTTTCGCTGTAAAAGCTTTACTTTGAAAGATAATCACGTTCTTTGAAAGTGTATGAATTTCATGAAATGCTTTTGTGAGAAACGCACATGTGTTACTCTGAAATGAGTAGCGTCTGTTTGGGATATGTCAAAGTATGGTTAAAAGTGAGAACAGTGTTCCTTTTCTCTGTAGAAGCTTTACTTTGAAAGATAATCACGTTCTTTGAAGGTGTATGAATTTCAAGAAATGCTTTTGTGAGAAATGCACATGTCTCACTCTGAAATGAGAACCGTCTGTTTGGGATATGTCAAAGTATGGTTAAATGTGAGAACAGTGTTCCATTTCTCTGTAGAAGCTTTACTTTGAAAGATAATCACGTTCTTTGAAAGCAAAAGAATTTCATGAAATGCTTTTGTGAGAAACGCACATGTGTTACTCTGAAATGAGAAGCGTCGGTTTGTGATACGTCAAAGGATGGTTAAAAGTGAGAACAGTGTTCCTTTTCTCTGTAGAAGCTTTACTTTGAAAGATAATCACGTTCTTTGAAAGCAAAAGAATTTCATGAAATGCTTTTGTGAGAAATGCACATGTCTCCCTCTGAAATGAGAACCGTCTGTTTGGGATATGTCAAAGTATGGTTAAATGTGAGAACAGTGTTCCTTTTCTCTGTAGAAGCTTTACTTTGAAAGATAATCACGTTCTTTGAAAGCAAAAGAATTTCATGAAATGCTTTTGTGAGAAATGCACATGTCTCACTCTGAAATGAGAACCGTCTGTTTGGGATATGTCAAAGTATGGTTAAATGTGAGAACAGTCTTCCTTTTCTCTGTAGAAGCTTTACTTTGAAAGATAATCACGTTCTTTGAAAGCAAAAGAATTTCATGAAATGCTTTTGTGAGAAACGCACATGTGTTACTCTGAAATGAGAAGCGTCGGTTTGTGATACGTCAAAGGATGGTTAAAAGTGAGAACAGTGTTCCTTTTCTCTGTAGAAGCTTTACTTTGAAAGATAATCACGTTCTTTGAAAGCAAAAGAATTTCATGAAATGCTTTTGTGAGAAATGCACATGTGTTACTCTGATATGAGAAGCATCTGTTTTGGATACCTCAAAGTATGGTTAAAAGTGAGAACAGTCTTCCTTTTCTCTGTAAAAGCTTTACTTTGAAAGATAATCACGTTCTTTGAAAGTGTGTGAATTTCATGAAATGCTTTTATGAGAAACGCACATGTGTTACTCTAAAATGAGAAGCGTCTGTTTGTGATACGTCAAAGTATGGTTAAATGTGAGAACAGTGTTCCTTTTCTCTGGAGAAGCTTTACTTTGAAAGATAATCACGTTCTTTGAAAGCAAATGAATTTCATGGAATGCTTTTGTGAGAAACGCACATCTGTTACTCTGAAATGAGAAGCGTCTGTTTGGGATATGTCAAAGTATGGTTAAAAGTGAGAACAGTGTTCCTTTTCTCTGTAAAAGCTTTACTTTGAAAGATAATCACGTTCTTTGAAAGCAAAAGAATTTCATGAAATGCTTTTGTGAGAAACGCACATGTGTTACTCTGAAATGAGAAGCGTCTGTTTGGGATATGTCAAAGTATGGTTAAATGTGAGAACAGTGTTCCTTTTCTTGTAGAAGCTTTACTTTGAAAGATAATCACGTTCTTTGAAAGCAAAAGAATTTCATGAAATGCTTTTGTGAGAAACGCACATGTGTTACTCTGAAATGAGAAGCGTCGGTTTGTGATACGTCAAAGGATGGTTAAAAGTGAGAACAGTGTTCCTTTTCTCTGTAGAAGCTTTAGTTTGAAAGATAATCACGTTCTTTTGAAAGCAAAAGAATTTCATGAAATGCTTTTGTGAGAAATGCACATGTGTTACTCTGATATGAGAAGCGTCTGTTTGGGATACCTCAAAGTATGGTTAAAAGTGAGAACAGTGTTCCTTTTCTCTGTAAAAGCTTGACTTTGAAAGATAATCACGTTCTTTGAAAGTGTGTGAATTTCATGAAATGCTTTTGTGAGAAACGCACATGTGTTACTCTAAAATGAGAAGCGTCTGTTTGTGATACGTCAAATGATGGTTAAAAGTGAGAACAGTGTTCCTTTTCTCTGTAGAAGGTTTACTTTGAAAGATAATCAGGCTCTTTGAAAGCAAAAAATTTCATGAAATGCTTTTGTGAGAAAAGCACATCTGTTACTTGAAATGAGAAGCGTCTGTTTGGGATATGTCAAAGTATGGTTAAAAGTGAGAACAGTGTTCCTTTTCTCTGTAGAAGCTTTACTTTGAAAGATAATCACGTTCTTTGAAAGCAAATGAATTTCATGAAATGCTTTTGTGAGAAACGCACATGTGTTACTCTAAAATGAGAAGCGTCTGTTTGTGATACGTCAAAGTATGGTTAAAAGTGAGAACAGTGTTCCTTTTCTCTGTAAAAGCTTTACTTTGAAAGATAATCAGGTTCTTTTGAAAGCAAAAGAATTTCATGAAATGCTTTTGTGAGAAACGCACATGTGTTACTCTGAAATGAGAAGCGTCTGTTTGGGATATGTCAAAGTATGGTTAAAAGTGAGAACAGTGTTCCTTTTCTCTGTAGAATGTTTACTTTGAAAGATAATCACGTTCTTTGAAAGTGTATGAATTTCATGAAATGCTTTTGTGAGAAACGCACATGTGTTACTCTGAAATGAGTAGCGTCTGTTTGGGATATGTCAAAGTATGGTTAAAAGTGAGAACAGTGTTCCTTTTCTCTGTAGAAACTTTACTTTGAAAGATAATCACGTTCTTTGAAAGCAAAAGAATTTCATGAAATGCTTTTGTGAGAAACGCACATGTGTTACTCTGAAATGAGAAGCTTCTGTTTGGGATACGTCAAAGTATGGTTAAAAGTGAGAACAGTGTTCCTTTTCTCTGTAAAAGCTTTACTTTGAAAGATAATCACGTTCTTTGAAAGTGTATGAATTTCATTAAATGCTTTTGTGAGAAACGCACATGTGTTACTCTAAAATGAGAAGCGTCTGTTTGTGATACGTCAAAGGATGGTTAAAAGTGAGAAGGGTGTTCCTTTTCTCTGTAGAAGGTTTACTTTGAAAGATAATCACGTTCTTTCAAAGCAAAAGAATTTCATGAAATGCTTTTGTGAGAAACACACATGTGTTACTCTGAAATGAGTAGCATCTGTTTGGGATACGTCAAAGTATGGTTAAAAGTGAGAACAGTGTTCCTTTTCTCTGTAAAAGCTTTACTTTGAAAGATAATCACGTTCTTTGAATGTGTATGAATTTCATGAAATGCTTTTGTGATAAACGCACATGTGTCACTCTGAAATGAGACGTGTCTGTTTGGGATATGTCAAAGTATGGTTAAAAGTGAGAACAGTGTTCCTTTTCGCTGTAAAAGCTTTACTTTGAAAGATAATCACGTTCTTTGAAAGTGTATGAATTTCATGAAATGCTTTTGTGAGAAACGCACATGTGTTACTCTGAAATGAGTAGCGTCTGTTTGGGATATGTCAAAGTATGGTTAAAAGTGAGAACAGTGTTCCTTTTCTCTGTAGAAGCTTTACTTTGAAAGATAATCACGTTCTTTGAAGGTGTATGAATTTCAAGAAATGCTTTTGTGAGAAATGCACATGTCTCACTCTGAAATGAGAACCGTCTGTTTGGGATATGTCAAAGTATGGTTAAATGTGAGAACAGTGTTCCTTTTCTCTGTAGAAGCTTTACTTTGAAAGATAATCACGTTCTTTGAAAGCAAAAGAATTTCATGAAATGCTTTTGTGAGAAACGCACATGTGTTACTCTGAAATGAGAAGCGTCGGTTTGTGATACGTCAAATGATGGTTAAAAGTGAGAACAGTGTTCCTTTTCTCTGTAGAAGCTTTACTTTGAAAGATAATCACGTTCTTTGAAAGCAAAAGAATTTCATGAAATGCTTTTGTGAGAAATGCACATGTCTCACTCTGAAATGAGAACCGTCTGTTTGGGATATGTCAAAGTATGGTTAAATGTGAGAACAGTCTTCCTTTTCTCTGTAGAAGCTTTACTTTGAAAGATAATCACGTTCTTTGAAAGCAAAAGAATTTCATGAAATGCTTTTGTGAGAAACGCACATGTGTTACTCTGAAATGAGAAGCGTCGGTTTGTGATACGTCAAAGGATGGTTAAAAGTGAGAACAGTGTTCCTTTTCTCTGTAGAAGCTTTACTTTGAAAGATAATCACGTTCTTTGAAAGCAAAAGAATTTCATGAAATGCTTTTGTGAGAAATGCACATGTGTTACTCTGATATGAGAAGCGTCTGTTTGGGATACCTCAAAGTATGGTTAAAAGTGAGAACAGTGTTCCTTTTCTCTGTAAAAGCTTTACTTTGAAAGATAATCACGTTCTTTGAAAGTGTGTGAATTTCATGAAATGCTTTTGTGAGAAACGCACATGTGTTACTCTAAAATGAGAAGCGTCTGTTTGTGATACGTCAAAGTATGGTTAAATGTGAGAACAGTGTTCCTTTTCTCTGTAGAAGCTTTACTTTGAAAGATAATCACGTTCTTTGAAAGCAAATGAATTTCATGGAATGCTTTTGTGAGAAACGCACATCTGTTACTCTGAAATGAGAAGCGTCTGTTTGGGATATGTCAAAGTATGGTTAAAAGTGAGAACAGTGTTCCTTTTCTCTGTAGAAGCTTTACTTTGAAAGATAATCACGTTCTTTGAAAGCAAAAGAATTGCATGAAATCCTTTTGTGAGAAACGCACATGTGTTACTCTGAAATGAGAAGCGTCTGTTTGGGATATGTCAAAGTATGGTTAAATGTGAGAACAGTGTTCCTTTTCTTGTAGAAGCTTTACTTTGAAAGATAATCACGTTCTTTGAAAGCAAAAGAATTTCATGAAATGCTTTTGTGAGAAACGCACATGTGTTACTATGAAATGAGAAGCGTCGGTTTGTGATACGTCAAAGGATGGTTAAAAGTGAGAACAGTGATCCTTTTCTCTGTAGAAGCTTTACTTTGAAAGATAATCACGTTCTTTGAAAGCAAAAGAATTTCATGAAATGCTTTTGTGAGAAATGCACATGTGTTACTCTGATATGAGAAGCGTCTGTTTGGGATACCTCAAAGTATGGTTAAAAGTGAGAACAGTGTTCCTTTTCTCTGTAAAAGCTTGACTTTGAAAGATAATCACGTTCTTTGAAAGTGTGTGAATTTCATGAAATGCTTTTGTGAGAAACGCACATGTGTTACTCTAAAATGAGAAGCGTCTGTTTGTGATACGTCAAATGATGGATAAAAGTGAGAACAGTGTTCCTTTTCTCTGTAGAAGGTTTACTTTGAAAGATAATCAGGTTCTTTGAAAGCAAAAGAATTTCATGAAATGCTTTTGTGAGAAAAGCACATCTGTTACTCTGAAATGAGAAGCGTCTGTTTGGGATATGTCAAAGTATGGTTAAAAGTGAGAACAGTGTTCCTTTTCTCTGTAGAATGTTTACTTTGAAAGATAATCACGTTCTTTGAAAGTGTATGAATTTCATTAAATGCTTTTGTGAGAAACGCACATGTGTTACTCTGAAATGAGTAGCATCTGTTTGGGATATGTCAAAGTATGGTTAAAAGTGAGAACAGTGTTCCTTTTCTCTGTAGAAGCTTTACTTTGAAAGATAATCACGTTCTTTGAAAGCAAAAGAATTTCATGAAATGCTTTTGTGAGAAATGCACATGTCTCACTCTGAAATGAGAACCGTCTGTTTCGGATATGTCAAAGTATGGTTAAATGTGAGAACAGTGTTCCTTTTCTCTGGAGAAGCTTTACTTTGAAAGATAATCACGTTCTTTGAAAGCAAATGAATTTCATGAAATGCTTTTGTGAGAAACGCACATCTGTTACTCTGAAATGAGAAGCGTCTGTTTGGGATACGACAAAGTATGGTTAAAAGTGAGAACATTGTTCCTTTTTCTGTAAAAGCTTTACTTTGAAAGATAATCACGTTCTTTGAAAGCAAAAGAATTTCATGAAATGCTTTTGTGAGAAACGCACATGTGTTACTCTGAAATGAGAAGCGTCTGTTTATTATATGTCAAAGTATGGTTAAAAGTGAGAACAGTGTTCCTTTTCTCTGTAGAAGCTTTACTTTGAAAGATAATCACGTTCTTTGAAAGTGTATGAATTTCATGAAATGCTTTTGTGAGAATCGCACATGTGTTACTCTGAAATGAGTAGCGTCTGTTTGGGATATGTCAAAGTATGGTTAAAAGTGAGAACAGTGTTCCTTTTCTCTGTAGAAGCTTTACTTTGAAAGATAATCACCTTCTTTGAAAGTGTATGAATTTCATTAAATGCTTTTGTGAGAAACGCACATGTGTTACTCTAAAATGAGAAGCGTCTGTTTGTGATAGGTCAAAGGATGTTTAAAAGTGAGAGCAGTGATCCTTTTCTCTGTAGAAGGTTTACTTTTAAAGGTAATCACGTTCTTTGAAAGCAAAAAGAATTTCATGAAATGCTTTTGTGAGAAACCCACATCTGTTACTCTGAAATGAGAAGCGTCTGTTTGGGATATGTAAAAGTATGGTTAAATGTGAGAACAGTGTTCCTTTTCTCTGTAGAAGGTTTAAGTTGAAAGATAATCACGTTCTTTTTAAGCAAAAGAATTTCAGGAAATGCTTTTGTGAGAAACACACATGTGTTACTCTGAAATGAGTAGCATCTGTTTGGGATATGTCAAAGTATGGTTAAATGTGAGAACAGTGTTCCTTTCCTCTGTAGAAGCTTTACTTTGGAAGATAATCACGTTCTTTTTAAGCAAAAGAATTTCATGAAATGCTTTTGTGAGAAACACACATGTGTTACTCTGAAATGAGAAGCATCTGCTTGGCATATGGCAAGATATGGCTTAAAGTGAGAACAGTGTTCCTTTTCTCTGTAAAAGCTTTACTTTGAAAGATAATCACGTTCTTTGAATGTGTATGAATTTCATGAAATGCTTTTGTGATAAACGCACATGTGTCACTCTGAAATGAGACGTGTCTGTTTGGGATATGTCAAAGTATGGTTAAAAGTGAGAACAGTGTTCCTTTTCGCTGTAAAAGCTTTACTTTGAAAGATAATCACGTTCTTTGAAAGTGTATGAATTTCATGAAATGCTTTTGTGAGAAACGCACATGTGTTACTCTGAAATGAGTAGCGTCTGTTTGGGATATGTCAAAGTATGGTTAAAAGTGAGAACAGTGTTCCTTTTCTCTGTAGAAGCTTTACTTTGAAAGATAATCACGTTCTTTGAAGGTGTATGAATTTCAAGAAATGCTTTTGTGAGAAATGCACATGTCTCACTCTGAAATGAGAACCGTCTGTTTGGGATATGTCAAAGTTTGGTTAAATGTGAGAACAGTGTTCCTTTTCTCTGTAGAAGGTTTACTTTGAAAGATAATCACGTTCTTTGAAAGCAAAAGAATTTCATGAAATGCTTTTGTGAGAAACGCACATGTGTTACTCTGAAATGAGAAGCGTCGGTTTGTGATACGTCAAAGGATGGTTAAAAGTGAGAACAGTGTTCCTTTTCTCTGTAGAAGCTTTACTTTGAAAGATAATCACGTTCTTTGAAAGCAAAAGAATTTCATGAAATGCTTTTGTGAGAAATGCACATGTCTCACTCTGAAATGAGAACCGTCTGTTTGGGATATGTCAAAGTATGGTTAAATGTGAGAACAGTGTTCCTTTTCTCTGTAGAAGCTTTACTTTGAAAGATAATCACGTTCTTTGAAAGCAAAAGAATTTCATGAAATGCTTTTGTGAGAAATGCACATGTCTCACTCTGAAATGAGAACCGTCTGTTTGGGATATGTCAAAGTATGGTTAAATGTGAGAACAGTCTTCCTTTTCTCTGTAGAAGCTTTACTTTGAAAGATAATCACGTTCTTTGAAAGCAAAAGAATTTCATGAAATGCTTTTGTGAGAAACGCACATGTGTTACTCTGAAATGAGAAGCGTCGGTTTGTGATACGTCAAAGGATGGTTAAAAGTGAGAACAGTGTTCCTTTTCTCTGTAGAAGCTTTACTTTGAAAGATAATCACGTTCTTTGAAAGCAAAAGAATTTCATGAAATGCTTTTGTGAGAAATGCACATGTGTTACTCTGATATGAGAAGCGTCTGTTTTGGATACCTCAAAGTATGGTTAAAAGTGAGAACAGTCTTCCTTTTCTCTGTAAAAGCTTTACTTTGAAAGATAATCACGTTCTTTGAAAGTGTGTGAATTTCATGAAATGCTTTTATGAGAAACGCACATGTGTTACTCTAAAATGAGAAGCGTCTGTTTGTGATACGTCAAAGTATGGTTAAATGTGAGAACAGTGTTCCTTTTCTCTGGAGAAGCTTTACTTTGAAAGATAATCACGTTCTTTGAAAGCAAATGAATTTCATGGAATGCTTTTGTGAGAAACGCACATGTGTTACTCTGAAATGAGAAGCGTCTGTTTGGGATATGTCAAAGTATGGTTAAAAGTGAGAACAGTGTTCCTTTTCTCTGTAAAAGCTTTACTTTGAAAGATAATCACGTTCTTTGAAAGCAAAAGAATTTCATGAAATGCTTTTGTGAGAAACGCACATGTGTTACTCTGAAATGAGAAGCGTCTGTTTGGGATATGTCAAAGTATGGTTAAATGTGAGAACAGTGTTCCTTTTCTCTGTAGAAGCTTTACTTTGAAAGATAATCACGTTCTTTGAAAGCAAAAGAATTTCATGAAATGCTTTTGTGAGAAACGCACATGTGTTACTCTGAAATGAGAAGCGTCAGTTTGTGATATCGTCAAAGGATGGTTAAAAGTGAGAACAGTGTTCCTTTTCTCTGTAGAAGCTTTAGTTTGAAAGATAATCACGTTCTTTGAAAGCAAAAGAATTTCATGAAATGCTTTTGTGAGAAATGCACATGTGTTACTCTGATATGAGAAGCGTCTGTTTGGGATACCTCAAAGTATGGTTAAAAGTGAGAACAGTGTTCCTTTTCTCTGTAAAAGCTTGACTTTGAAAGATAATCACGTTCTTTGAAAGTGTGTGAATTTCATGAAATGCTTTTGTGAGAAACGCACATGTGTTACTCTAAAATGAGAAGCGTCTGTTTGTGATACGTCAAATGATGGTTAAAAGTGAGAACAGTGTTCCTTTTCTCTGTAGAAGCTTTACTTTGAAAGATAATCAGGCTCTTTGAAAGCAAAAATTTCATGAAATGCTTTTGTGAGAAAAGCACATCTGTTACTCTGAAATGAGAAGCGTCTGTTTGGGATATGTCAAAGTATGGTTAAATGTGAGAACAGTGTTCCTTTTCTCTGTAGAAGCTTTACTTTGAAAGATAATCACGTTCTTTGAAAGCAAATGAATTTCATGAAATGCTTTTGTGAGAAACGCACATGTGTTACTCTTAAATGAGAAGCGTCTGTTTGTGATACGTCAAAGTATGGTTAAAAGTGAGAACAGTGTTCCTTTTCTCTGTAAAAGCTTTACTTTGAAAGATAATCAGGTTCTTTGAAAGCAAAAGAATTTCATGAAATGCTTTTGTGAGAAACGCACATGTGTTACTCTGAAATGAGAAGCGTCTGTTTAGGATATGTCAAAGTATGGTTAAAAGTGAGAACAGTGTTCCTTTTCTCTGTAGAATGTTTACTTTGAAAGATAATCACGTTCTTTGAAAGTGTATGAATTTCATGAAATGCTTTTGTGAGAAACGCACATGTGTTACTCTGAAATGAGTAGCGTCTGTTTGGGATATGTCAAAGTATGGTTAAAAGTGAGAACAGTGTTCCTTTTCTCTGTAGAAACTTTACTTTGAAAGATAATCACGTTCTTTGAAAGCAAAAGAATTTCATGAAATGCTTTTGTGAGAAACGCACATCTGTTACTCTGAAATGAGAAGCGTCTGTTTGGGATACGTCAAAGTATGGTTAAAAGTGAGAACAGTGTTCCTTTTCTCTGTAAAAGCTTTACTTTGAAAGATAATCACGTTCTTTGAAAGCAAAAGAATTTCATGAAATGCTATTGTGAGAAACGCACATCTGTTACTCTGAAATGAGAAGCGTCTGTTTGGGATACGTCAAAGTATGGTTAAAAGTGAGAACAGTGTTCCTTTTCTCTGTAGAAGCTTTACTTTGAAAGATAATCACGTTCTTTGAAAGCAAATGAATTTCATGAAATGCTTTTATCAGAAACGCACATGTGTTACTCTGAAATGAGAAGCGTCTGTTTGTGATACGTCAAAGGATGGTTAAAAGTGAGAACAGTGTTCCTTTTCTCTGTAAAAGCTTTACTTTGAAAGATAATCACGTTCTTTGAAAGTGTATGAATTTCATTAAATGCTTTTGTGAGAAACGCACATGTGTTACTCTAAAATGAGAAGCGTCTGTTTGTGATACGTCAAAGGATGGTTAAAAGTGAGAAGGGTGTTCCTTTTCTCTGTAGAAGGTTTACTTTGAAAGATAATCACGTTCTTTCAAAGCAAAAGAATTTCATGAAATGCTTTTGTGAGAAACGCACATCTGTTACTCTGGAATGAGAAGCGTCTGTTTGGGATATGTCAAAGTATGGTTAAATGTGAGAACAGTGTTCCTTTTCTCTGTAGAAGGTTTACTTTGAAAGATAATCACGTTCTTTTTAAGCAAAAGAATTTCATGAAATGCTTTTGTGAGAAACACACATGTGTTACTCTGAAATGAGTAGCATCTGTTTGGGATATGTCAAAGTATAGTTGAAAGTGAGAACAGTGTTCCTTTTCTCTGTAAAAGCTTTACTTTGAAAGATAATCACGTTCTTTGAATGTGTATGAATTTCATGAAATGCTTTTGTGAGAAACGCACATGTGTCACTCTGAAATGAGACGTGTCTGTTTGGGATATGTCAAAGTATGGTTAAAAGTGAGAACAGTGTTCCTTTTCGCTGTAAAAGCTTTACTTTGAAAGATAATCACGTTCTTTGAAAGTGTATGAATTTCATGAAATGCTTTTGTGAGAAACGCACAAATGTTACTCTGAAATGAGTAGCGTCTGTTTGGGATATGTCAAAGTATGGTTAAAAGTGAGAACAGTGTTCCTTTTCTCTGTAGAAGCTTTACTTTGAAAGATAATCACGTTCTTTGAAAGCAAAAGAATTTCATGAAATGCTTTTGTGAGAAATGCACATGTCTCACTCTGAAATGAGAACCGTCTGTTTGGGATATGTCAAAGTATGGTTAAATGTGAGAACAGTCTTCCTTTTCTCTGTAGAAGCTTTACTTTGAAAGATAATCACGTTCTTTGAAAGCAAAAGAATTTCATGAAATGCTTTTGTGAGAAACGCACATGTGTTACTCTGAAATGAGAAGCGTCGGTTTGTGATACGTCAAAGGATGGTTAAAAGTGAGAACAGTGTTCCTTTTCTCTGTAGAAGCTTTACTTTGAAAGATAATCACGTTCTTTGAAAGCAAAAGAATTTCATGAAATGCTTTTGTGAGAAATGCACATGTGTTACTCTGATATGAGAAGCGTCTGTTTGGGATACCTCAAAGTATGGTTAAAAGTGAGAACAGTGTTCCTTTTCTCTGTAAAAGCTTGACTTTGAAAGATAATCACGTTCTTTGAAAGTGTGTGAATTTCATGAAATGCTTTTGTGAGAAACGCACATGTGTTACTCTAAAATGAGAAGCGTCTGTTTGTGATACGTCAAAGTATGGTTAAATGTGAGAACAGTGTTCCTTTTCTCTGTAGAAGCTTTACTTTGAAAGATAATCACGTTCTTTGAAAGCAAATGAATTTCATGGAATGCTTTTGTGAGAAACGCACATCTGTTACTCTGAAATGAGAAGCGTCTGTTTGGGATATGTCAAAGTATGGTTAAAAGTGAGAACAGTGTTCCTTTTCTCTGTAGAAGCTTTACTTTGAAAGATAATCACGTTCTTTGAAAGCAAAAGAATTGCATGAAATGCTTTTGTGAGAAACGCACATGTGTTACTCTGAAATGAGAAGCGTCTGTTTGGGATATGTCAAAGTATGGTTAAAAGTGAGAACAGTGTTCCTTTTCTTGTAGAAGCTTTACTTTGAAAGATAATCACGTTCTTTGAAAGCAAAAGAATTTCATGAAATGCTTTTGGGAGAAACGCACATGTGTTACTATGAAATGAGAAGCGTCGGTTTGTGATACGTCAAAGGATGGTTAAAAGTGAGAACAGTGATCCTTTTCTCTGTAGAAGCTTTACTTTGAAAGATAATCACGTTCTTTGAAAGCAAAAGAATTTCATGAAATGCTTTTGTGAGAAATGCACATGTGTTACTCTGATATGAGAAGCGTCTGTTTGGGATACCTCAAAGTATGGTTAAAAGTGAGAACAGTGTTCCTTTTCTCTGTAAAAGCTTGACTTTGAAAGATAATCACGTTCTTTGAAAGTGTGTGAATTTCATGAAATGCTTTTGTGAGAAACGCACATGTGTTACTCTAAAATGAGAAGCGTCTGTTTGTGATACGTCAAATGATGGTTAAAAGTGAGAACAGTGTTCCTTTTCTCTGTAGAAGGTTTACTTTGAAAGATAATCAGGCTCTTTGAAAGCAAAAGAATTTCATGAAATGCTTTTGTGAGAAAAGCACATCTGTTACTCTGAAATGAGAAGCGTCTGTTTGGGATATGTCAAAGTATGGTTAAATGTGAGAACAGTGTTCCTTTTCTCTGTAGAAGCTTTACTTTGAAAGATAATCACGTTCTTTGAAAGCAAATGAATTTCATGGAATGCTTTTGTGAGAAACGCACATCTGTTACTCTGAAATGAGAAGCGTCTGTTTGGGATACGTCAAAGTATGGTTAAAAGTGAGAACAGTGTTCCTTTTCTCTGTAAAAGCTTTACTTTGAAAGATAATCACGTTCTTTGAAAGCAAAAGAATTTCATGAAATGCTTTTGTGAGAAACGCACATGTGTTACTCTGAAATGAGAAGCGTCTGTTTAGGATATGTCAAAGTATGGTTAAAAGTGAGAACAGTGTTCCTTTTCTCTTTAGAAGGTTTACTTTGAAAGATAATCACGTTCTTTGAAAGCAAAAGAATTTCATGAAATGCTTTTGTGAGAAATGCACATGTGTTACTCTGATATGAGAAGCGTCTGTTTGGGATACCTCAAAGTATGGTTAAAAGTGAGAACAGTGTTCCTTTTCTCTGTAAAAGCTTTACTTTGAAAGATAATCACGTTCTTTGAAAGTGTATGAATTTCATGAAATGCTTTTGTGAGAAACGCACATGTGTTACTCTAAAATGAGAAGCGTCTGTTTGTGATACGTCAAAGTATGGTTAAAAGTGAGAACAGTGTTCCTTTTCTCTGTAAAAGCTTTACTTTGAAAGATAATCAGGTTCTTTGAAAGCAAAAGAATTTCATGAAATGCTTTTGTGAGAAACGCACATGTGTTACTTTGAAATGAGAAGCGTCTGTTTGGGATATGTCAAAGTATGGTTAAAAGTGAGAACAGTGTTCCTTTTCTCTGTAGAAACTTTACTTTGAAAGATAATCACGTTCTTTGAAAGCAAAAGAATTTCATGAAATGCTTTTGTGAGAAACGCACATCTGTTACTCTGAAATGAGAAGCGTCTGTTTGGGATACGTCAAAGTATGGTTAAAAGTGAGAACAGTGTTCCTTTTCTCTGTAAAAGCTTTACTTTGAAAGATAATCACGTTCTTTGAAAGCAAAAGAATTTCATGAAATGCTATTGTGAGAAACGCACATGTGTTACTCTGAAATGAGAAGCGTCTGTTTGGGATACGTCAAAGTATGGTTAAAAGTGAGAACAGTGTTCCTTTTCTCTGTAAAAGCTTTACTTTGAAAGAAAATCACGGTCTTTGAAAGTGTATGAATTTCATTAAATGCTTTTGTGAGAAACGCACATGTGTTACTCTAAAATGAGAAGCGTCTGTTTGTGATACGTCAAAGGATGGTTAAAAGTGAGAAGGGTGTTCTTTTTCTCTGTAGAAGGTTTAATTTGAAAGATAATCACGTTCTTTTTTAAGCAAAAGAATTTAATGAAATGCTTTTGTGAGAAACACACCTGTGTTACACTGAAATGAGTAGCATCTGTTTGGGATATGTCAAAGTATGGTTAAATGTGAGAACAGTGTTCCTTTTCTCTGTAGAAGGTTTACTTTGAAAGATAATCATGTTCTTTTTAAGCAAAAGAATTTCATGAAATGCTTTTGTGAGAAACACACATGTGTTACTCTGAATTGAGTAGCATCTGTTTGGGATATGTCAAAGTATAGTTGAAAGTGAGAACAGTGTTCCTTTTCTCTGTAGAAGGTTTACTTTGAAAGATATTCACGTTCTTTGAATGTGTATGAATTTAATGAAATGCTTTTGTGAGAACGCACATGTGTCACTCTGAAATGAGAAGTGTCTGTTTGGGATATGGCAAGGTATGGTTAAAAGTGAGAGCAGTGTTCCTTTTCTCTGTAGAAGGTTTACTTTGAAAGATAATCACGTTCTTTGAAAGCAAAAGAATTTCATGAAATGCTTTTGTGAGAAATGCACATGTGTTACTCTGAAATGAGAAGCGTCTGTTTGGGATACGTCAAAGTATGGTTAAAAGTGAGAACAGTGTTCCTTTTCTCTGTAAAAGCTTTACTTTGAAAGATAATCACGTTCTTTGAAAGTGTATGAATTTCATTAAATGCTTTTGTGAGAAACGCACATGTGTTACTCTGAAATGAGTAGCATCTGTTTGGGATATGTCAAAGTATGGTTAAAAGTGAGAACAGTGTTCCTTTTCTCTGTAGAAGCTTTACTTTGAAAGATAATCACGTTCTTTGAAAGCAAAAGAATTTCATGAAATGCTTTTGTGAGAAATGCACATGTCTCACTCTGAAATGAGAACCGTCTGTTTGGGATATGTCAAAGTATGGTTAAATGTTAGAACAGTGTTCCTTTTCTCTGGAGAAGCTTTACTTTGAAAGATAATCACGTTCTTTGAAAGCAAATGAATTTCATGAAATGCTTTTGTGAGAAACGCACATCTGTTACTCTGAAATGAGAAGCGTCTGTTTGGGATACGACAAAGTATGGTTAAAAGTGAGAACAGTGTTCCTTTTTCTGTAAAAGCTTTACTTTGAAAGATAATCACGTTCTTTGAAAGCAAAAGAATTTCATGAAATGCTTTTGTGAGAAACGCACATGTGTTACTCTGAAATGAGAAGCGTCTGTTTATTATATGTCAAAGTATGGTTAAAAGTGAGAACAGTGTTCCTTTTCTCTGTAGAAGGTTTACTTTGAAAGATAATCACGTTCTTTGAAAGTGTATGAATTTCATGAAATGCTTTTGTGAGAATCGCACATGTGTTACTCTGAAATGAGTAGCGTCTGTTTGGGATATGTCAAAGTATGGTTAAAAGTGAGAACAGTGTTCCTTTTCTCTGTAGAAGCTTTACTTTGAAAGATAATCACGTTCTTTGAAAGTGTATGAATTTCATTAAATGCTTTTGTGAGAAACGCACATGTGTTACTCTAAAATGAGAAGCGTCTGTTTGTGATAGGTCAAAGGATGTTTAAAAGTGAGAGCAGTGTTCCTTTTCTCTGTAGAAGGTTTACTTTTAAAGATAATCACGTTCTTTGAAAGCAAAAGAATTTCATGAAATCCTTTTGTGAGAAACCCACATCTGTTACTCTGAAATGAGAAGCATCTGTTTGGGATATGTAAAAGTATGGTTAAATGTGAGAACAGTGTTCCTTTTCTCTGTAGAAGGTTTAATTTGAAAGATAATCACGTTCTTTTTAAGCAAAAGAATTTAATGAAATGCTTTTGTGAGAAACACACATGTGTTACTCTGAAATGAGTAGCATCTGTTTGGGATATGTCAAAGTATGGTTAAATGTGAGAACAGTGTTCCTTTTCTCTGTAGAAGCTTTACTTTGGAAGATAATCACGTTCTTTTTAAGCAAAAGAATTTCATGAAATGCTTTTGTGAGAAACACACATGTGTTACTCTGAAATGAGAAGCATCTGCTTGGGATATGGCAAGATATGGCTTAAAGTGAGAACAGTGTTCCTTTTCTCTGTAAAAGCTTTACTTTGAAAGATAATCACGTTCTTTGAAGGTGTATGAATTTCATGAAATGCTTTTGTGATAAACGCACATGTGTCACTCTGAAATGAGACGTGTCTGTTTGGGATATGTCACAGTATGGTTAAAAGTGAGAACAGTGTTCCTTTTCGCTGTAAAAGCTTTACTTTGAAAGATAATCACGTTCTTTGAAAGTGTATGAATTTCATGAAATGCTTTTGTGAGAAACGCACATGTGTTACTCTGAAATGAGTAGCGTCTGTTTGGGATATGTCAAAGTATGGTTAAAAGTGAGAACAGTGTTCCTTTTCTCTGTAGAAGCTTTACTTTGAAAGATAATCACGTTCTTTGAAGGTGTATGAATTTCAAGAAATGCTTTTGTGAGAAATGCACATGTCTCACTCTGAAATGAGAACCGTCTGTTTGGGATATGTCAAAGTATGGTTAAATGTGAGAACAGTGTTCCTTTTCTCTGTAGAAGCTTTACTTTGAAAGATAATCACGTTCTTTGAAAGCAAAAGAATTTCATGAAATGCTTTTGTGAGAAACGCACATGTGTTACTCTGAAATGAGAAGCGTCGGTTTGTGATTCGTCAAAGGATGGTTAAAAGTGAGAACAGTGATCCTTTTCTCTGTAGAAGCTTTACTTTGAAAGATAATCACGTTCTTTGAAAGCAAAAGAATTTCATGAAATGCTTTTGTGAGAAATGCACATGTGTTACTCTGATATGAGAAGCGTCTGTTTGGGATACCTCAAAGTATGGTTAAAAGTGAGAACAGTGTTCCTTTTCTCTGTAAAAGCTTTACTTTGAAAGATAATCACGTTCTTTGAAAGTGTGTGAATTTAATGAAATGCTTTTGTGAGAAACACACCTGTGTTACACTGAAATGAGTAGCATCTGTTTGGGATATGTCAAAGTATGGTTAAATGTGAGAACAGTGTTCCTTTTCTCTGTAGAAGGTTTACTTTGAAAGATAATCACGTTCTTTTTAAGCAAAAGAATTTCATGAAATGCTTTTGTGAGAAACACACATGTGTTACTCTGAAATGAGTAGCATCTGTTTGGGATATGTCAAAGTATAGTTGAAAGTGAGAACAGTGTTCCTTTTCTCTGTAGAAGGTTTACTTTGAAAGATATTCACGTTCTTTGAATGTGTATGAATTTAATGAAATGCTTTTGTGAGAAACGCACATGTGTCACTCTGAAATGAGAAGTGTCTGTTTGGGATATGGCAAGGTATGGTTAAAAGTGAGAGCAGTGTTCCTTTTCTCTGTAGAAGGTTTACTTTGAAAGATAATCACGTTCTTTGAAAGCAAAAGAATTTCATGAAATGCTTTTGTGAGAAATGCACATGTGTTACTCTGAAATGAGAAGCGTCTGTTTGGGATACGTCAAAGTATGGTTAAAAGTGAGAACAGTGTTCCTTTTCTCTGTAAAAGCTTTACTTTGAAAGATAATCACGTTCTTTGAAAGTGTATGAATTTCATTAAATGCTTTTGTGAGAAACGCACATGTGTTACTCTGAAATGAGTAGCATCTGTTTGGGATATGTCAAAGTATGGTTAAAAGTGAGAACAGTGTTCCTTTTCTCTGTAGAAGCTTTACTTTGAAAGATAATCACGTTCTTTGAAAGCAAAAGAATTTCATGAAATGCTTTTGTGAGAAATGCACATGTCTCACTCTGAAATGAGAACCGTCTGTTTGGGATATGTCAAAGTATGGTTAAATGTTAGAACAGTGTTCCTTTTCTCTGGAGAAGCTTTACTTTGAAAGATAATCACGTTCTTTGAAAGCAAATGAATTTCATGAAATGCTTTTGTGAGAAACGCACATCTGTTACTCTGAAATGAGAAGCGTCTGTTTGGGATACGACAAAGTATGGTTAAAAGTGAGAACAGTGTTCCTTTTTCTGTAAAAGCTTTACTTTGAAAGATAATCACGTTCTTTGAAAGCAAAAGAATTTCATGAAATGCTTTTGTGAGAAACGCACATGTGTTACTCTGAAATTAGAAGCGTCTGTTTATTATATGTCAAAGTATGGTTAAAAGTGAGAACAGTGTTCCTTTTCTCTGTAGAAGGTTTACTTTGAAAGATAATCACGTTCTTTGAAAGTGTATGAATTTCATGAAATGCTTTTGTGAGAATCGCACATGTGTTACTCTGAAATGAGTAGCGTCTGTTTGGGATATGTCAAAGTATGGTTAAAAGTGAGAACAGTGTTCCTTTTCTCTGTAGAAGCTTTACTTTGAAAGATAATCACCTTCTTTGAAAGTGTATGAATTTCATTAAATGCTTTTGTGAGAAACGCACATGTGTTACTCTAAAATGAGAAGCGTCTGTTTGTGATAGGTCAAAGGATGTTTAAAAGTGAGAGCAGTGTTCCTTTTCTCTGTAGAAGGTTTACTTTTAAAGGTAATCACGTTCTTTGAAAGCAAAAGAATTTCATGAAATCCTTTTGTGAGAAACCCACATCTGTTACTCTGAAATGAGAAGCATCTGTTTGGGATATGTAAAAGTATGGTTAAATGTGAGAACAGTGTTCCTTTTCTCTGTAGAAGGTTTAATTTGAAAGATAATCACGTTCTTTTTAAGCAAAAGAATTTAATGAAATGCTTTTGTGAGAAACACACATGTGTTACTCTGAAATGAGTAGCATCTGTTTGGGATATGTCAAAGTATGGTTAAATGTGAGAACAGTGTTCCTTTTCTCTGTAGAAGCTTTACTTTGGAAGATAATCACGTTCTTTTTAAGCAAAAGAATTTCATGAAATGCTTTTGTGAGAAACACACATGTGTTACTCTGAAATGAGAAGCATCTGCTTGGGATATGGCAAGATATGGCTTAAAGTGAGAACAGTGTTCCTTTTCTCTGTAAAAGCTTTACTTTGAAAGATAATCACGTTCTTTGAAGGTGTATGAATTTCATGAAATGCTTTTGTGATAAACGCACATGTGTCACTCTGAAATGAGACGTGTCTGTTTGGGATATGTCACAGTATGGTTAAAAGTGAGAACAGTGTTCCTTTTCGCTGTAAAAGCTTTACTTTGAAAGATAATCACGTTCTTTGAAAGTGTATGAATTTCATGAAATGCTTTTGTGAGAAACGCACATGTGTTACTCTGAAATGAGTAGCGTCTGTTTGGGATATGTCAAAGTATGGTTAAAAGTGAGAACAGTGTTCCTTTTCTCTGTAGAAGCTTTACTTTGAAAGATAATCACGTTCTTTGAAGGTGTATGAATTTCAAGAAATGCTTTTGTGAGAAATGCACATGTCTCACTCTGAAATGAGAACCGTCTGTTTGGGATATGTCAAAGTATGGTTAAATGTGAGAACAGTGTTCCTTTTCTCTGTAGAAGCTTTACTTTGAAAGATAATCACGTTCTTTGAAAGCAAAAGAATTTCATGAAATGCTTTTGTGAGAAACGCACATGTGTTACTCTGAAATGAGAAGCGTCGGTTTGTGATTCGTCAAAGGATGGTTAAAAGTGAGAACAGTGATCCTTTTCTCTGTAGAAGCTTTACTTTGAAAGATAATCACGTTCTTTGAAAGCAAAAGAATTTCATGAAATGCTTTTGTGAGAAATGCACATGTGTTACTCTGATATGAGAAGCGTCTGTTTGGGATACCTCAAAGTATGGTTAAAAGTGAGAACAGTGTTCCTTTTCTCTGTAAAAGCTTTACTTTGAAAGATAATCACGTTCTTTGAAAGTGTGTGAATTTAATGAAATGCTTTTGTGAGAAACACACCTGTGTTACACTGAAATGAGTAGCATCTGTTTGGGATATGTCAATGTATGGTTAAATGTGAGAACAGTGTTCCTTTTCTCTGTAGAAGGTTTACTTTGAAAGATAATCACGTTCTTTTTAAGCAAAAGAATTTCATGAAATGCTTTTGTGAGAAACACACATGTGTTACTCTGAAATGAGTAGCATCTGTTTGGGATATGTCAAAGTATAGTTGAAAGTGAGAACAGTGTTCCTTTTCTCTGTAGAAGGTTTACTTTGAAAGATATTCACGTTCTTTGAATGTGTATGAATTTAATGAAATGCTTTTGTGAGAACGCACATGTGTCACTCTGAAATGAGAAGTGTCTGTTTGGAATATGGCAAGGTATGGTTAAAAGTGAGAGCAGTGTTCCTTTTCTCTGTAGAAGGTTTACTTTGAAAGATAATCACGTTCTTTGAAAGCAAAAGAATTTCATGAAATGCTTTTGTGAGAAATGCACATGTGTTACTCTGAAATGAGAAGCGTCTGTTTGGGATACGTCAAAGTATGGTTAAAAGTGAGAACAGTGTTCCTTTTCTCTGTAAAAGCTTTACTTTGAAAGATAATCACGTTCTTTGAAAGTGTATGAATTTCATTAAATGCTTTTGTGAGAAACGCACATGTGTTACTCTGAAATGAGTAGCATCTGTTTGGGATATGTCAAAGTATGGTTAAAAGTGAGAACAGTGTTCCTTTTCTCTGTAGAAGCTTTACTTTGAAAGATAATCACGTTCTTTGAAAGCAAAAGAATTTCATGAAATGCTTTTGTGAGAAATGCACATGTCTCACTCTGAAATGAGAACCGTCTGTTTGGGATATGTCAAAGTATGGTTAAATGTTAGAACAGTGTTCCTTTTCTCTGGAGAAGCTTTACTTTGAAAGATAATCACGTTCTTTGAAAGCAAATGAATTTCATGAAATGCTTTTGTGAGAAACGCACATCTGTTACTCTGAAATGAGAAGCGTCTGTTTGGGATACGACAAAGTATGGTTAAAAGTGAGAACAGTGTTCCTTTTTCTGTAAAAGCTTTACTTTGAAAGATAATCACGTTCTTTGAAAGCAAAAGAATTTCATGAAATGCTTTTGTGAGAAACGCACATGTGTTACTCTGAAATGAGAAGCGTCTGTTTATTATATGTCAAAGTATGGTTAAAAGTGAGAACAGTGTTCCTTTTCTCTGTAGAAGGTTTACTTTGAAAGATAATCACGTTCTTTGAAAGTGTATGAATTTCATGAAATGCTTTTGTGAGAATCGCACATGTGTTACTCTGAAATGAGTAGCGTCTGTTTGGGATATGTCAAAGTATGGTTAAAAGTGAGAACAGTGTTCCTTTTCTCTGTAGAAGCTTTACTTTGAAAGATAATCACGTTCTTTGAAAGTGTATGAATTTCATTAAATGCTTTTGTGAGAAACGCACATGTGTTACTCTAAAATGAGAAGCGTCTGTTTGTGATAGGTCAAAGGATGTTTAAAAGTGAGAGCAGTGTTCCTTTTCTCTGTAGAAGGTTTACTTTTAAAGGTAATCACGTTCTTTGAAAGCAAAAGAATTTCATGAAATCCTTTTGTGAGAAACCCACATCTGTTACTCTGAAATGAGAAGCATCTGTTTGGGATATGTAAAAGTATGGTTAAATGTGAGAACAGTGTTCCTTTTCTCTGTAGAAGGTTTAATTTGAAAGATAATCACGTTCTTTTTAAGCAAAAGAATTTCATGAAATGCTTTTGTGAGAAACACACATGTGTTACTCTGAAATGAGTAGCATCTGTTTGGGATATGTCAAAGTATGGTTAAATGTGAGAACAGTGTTCCTTTTCTCTGTAGAAGCTTTACTTTGGAAGATAATCACGTTCTTTTTAAGCAAAAGAATTTCATGAAATGCTTTTGTGAGAAACACACATGTGTTACTCTGAAATGAGAAGCATCTGCTTGGGATATGGCAAGATATGGCTTAAAGTGAGAACAGTGTTCCTTTTCTCTGTAAAAGCTTTACTTTGAAAGATAATCACGTTCTTTGAAGGTGTATGAATTTCATGAAATGCTTTTGTGATAAACGCACATGTGTCACTCTGAAATGAGACGTGTCTGTTTGGGATATGTCACAGTATGGTTAAAAGTGAGAACAGTGTTCCTTTTCGCTGTAAAAGCTTTACTTTGAAAGATAATCACGTTCTTTGAAAGTGTATGAATTTCATGAAATGCTTTTGTGAGAAACGCACATGTGTTACTCTGAAATGAGTAGCGTCTGTTTGGGATATGTCAAAGTATGGTTAAAAGTGAGAACAGTGTTCCTTTTCTCTGTAGAAGCTTTACTTTGAAAGATAATCACGTTCTTTGAAGGTGTATGAATTTCAAGAAATGCTTTTGTGAGAAATGCACATGTCTCACTCTGAAATGAGAACCGTCTGTTTGGGATATGTCAAAGTATGGTTAAATGTGAGAACAGTGTTCCTTTTCTCTGTAGAAGCTTTACTTTGAAAGATAATCACGTTCTTTGAAAGCAAAAGAATTTCATGAAATGCTTTTGTGAGAAACGCACATGTGTTACTCTGAAATGAGAAGCGTCTGTTTGTGATTCGTCAAAGGATGGTTAAAAGTGAGAACAGTGATCCTTTTCTCTGTAGAAGCTTTACTTTGAAAGATAATCATGTTCTTTGAAAGCAAAAGAATTTCATGAAATGCTTTTGTGAGAAATGCACATGTGTTACTCTGATATGAGAAGCGTCTGTTTGGGATACCTCAAAGTATGGTTAAAAGTGAGAACAGTGTTCCTTTTCTCTGTAAAAGCTTTACTTTGAAAGATAATCACGTTCTTTGAAAGTGTGTGAATTTCATGAAATGCTTTTGTGAGAAACGCACATGTGTTACTCTAAAATGAGAAGCGTCTGTTTGTGATACGTCAAAGTATGCTTAAATGTGAGAACAGTGTTCCTTTTCTCTGTAGAAGCTTTACTTTGAAAGATAATCACGTTCTTTGTAAGCAAATGAATTTCATGGAATGCTTTTGTGAGAAACGCACATCTGTTACTCTGAAATGAGAAGCGTCTGTTTGGGATATGTCAAAGTATGGTTAAAAGTGAGAACAGTGTTCCTTTTCTCTGTAAAAGCTTTACTTTGAAAGATAATCACGTTCTTTGAAAGCAAAAGAATTTCATGAAATGCTTTTGTGAGAAACGCACATGTGTTACTCTGAAATGAGAAGCGTCTGTTTAGGATATGTCAAAGTATGGTTAAAAGTGAGAACAGTGTTCCTTTTCTCTGTAGAAGGTTTACTTTGAAAGATAATCACGTTCTTTGAAAGTGTATGAATTTCATGAAATGCTTTTGTGAGAAACGCACATGTGTTACTCTAAAATGAGAAGCGTCTGTTTGTGATACGTCAAATGATGGTTAAAAGTGAGAACAGTGTTCCTTTTCTCTGTAGAAGGTTTACTTTGAAAGATAATCAGGTTCTTTGAAAGCAAAAGAATTTCATGAAATGCTTTTGTGAGAAAAGCACATCTGTTACTCTGAAATGAGAAGCGTCTGTTTGGGATATGTCAAAGTATGGTTAAATGTGAGAACAGTGTTCCTTTTCTCTGTAGAAGCTTTACTTTGAAAGATAATCACGTTCTTTGAAAGCAAATGAATTTCATGGAATGCTTCTGTGAGAAACGCACATCTGTTACTCTGAAATGAGAAGCGTCTGTTTGGGATACGTCAAAGTATGGTTAAAAGTGAGAACAGTGTTCCTTTTCTCTGTAAAAGCTTTACTTTGAAAGATAATCACGTTCTTTGAAAGCAAAAGAATTTCCTGAAATGCTTTTGTGAGAAACGCACATGTGTTACTCTGAAATGAGAAGCGTCTGTTTAGGATATGTCAAAGTATGGTTAAAAGTGAGAACAGTGTTCCTTTTCTCTGTAGAAGGTTTACTTTGAAAGATAATCACGTTCTTTGTAAGTGTATGAATTTCATGAAATGCTTTTGAGAAACGCACATGTATTACTCTGAAATGAGTAGCGTCTGTTTGGGATATGTCTAAGTATGGTTAAAAGTGAGAACAGTGTTCCTTTTCTCTGTAGAAGGTTTACTTTGAAAGATAATCACGTTCTTTGAAAGCAAAAGAATTTCATGAAATGCTATTGTGAGAAACGCACATCTGTTACTCTGAAATGAGAAGCGTCTGTTTGGGATACGTCAAAGTATGGTTAAAAGTGAGATCAGTGTTCCTTTTCTCTGTAAAAGCTTTACTTTGAAAGATAATCACGTTCTTTGAAACTGTATGAATTTCATTAAATGCTTTTGTGAGAAACGCACATGTGTTACTGTAAAATGAGAAGCGTCTGTTTGTGATACGTCAAAGGATGGTTAAAAGTGAGAACGGTGTTCCTTTTCTCTGTAGAAGGATTACTTTGAAAGATAATCACGTTCTTTGAAAGCAAAAGAATTTCATGAACTGCTTTTGTGAGAAACGCACATCTGTTACTCTGGAATGAGAAGCGTCTGTTTGGGATATGTCAAATTATGGTTAAATGTGAGAACAGTGTTCCTTTTCTCTGTAGAAGGTTTACTTTGAAAGATAATCACGTTCTTTTTAAGCAAAAGAATTTCATGAAATGCTTTTGTGAGAAACACACATGTGTTACTCTGAAATGAGTAGCATCTGTTTGGGATATGTCAAAGTATAGTTAAAAGTGAGAACAGTGTTCCTTTTCTCTGTAGAAGGTTTACTTTGAAAGATATTCACGTTCTTTGAATATGTATGAATTTCATGAAATGCTTTTGTGAGAAACGCACATGTGTCACTCTGAAATGAGAAGTGTCTGTTTGGGATATGGCAAGGTATGGTTAAAAGTGAGAGCAGTGTTCCTTTTCTCTGTAGAAGGTTTAATTTGAAAGATAATCACGTTCTTTGAAAGCAAAAGAATTTCATGAAATGCTTTTGTGAGAAATGCACATGTGTTACTCTGAAATGAGAAGCGTCTGTTTGGGATACGTCAAAGTATGGTTAAAAGTGAGAACAGTGTTCCTTTTCTCTGTAAAAGCTTTACTTTGAAAGATAATCACGTTCTTTGAAAGTGTATGAATTTCATTAAATGCTTTTGTGAGAAACGCACATGTGTTACTCTGAAATGAGTAGCATCTGTTTGGGATATGTCAAAGTATGGTTAAAAGTGAGAACATTGTTCTTTTTCTCTGTAGAAGCTTTACTTTGAAAGATAATCACGTTCTTTGAAAGCAAAAGAATTTCATGAAATGGTTTTGTGAGAAACCCACATCTGTTACTCTGAAATGAGAAGCGTCTGTTTGGGATATGTAAAAGTATGGGTAAATGTGAGAACAGTGTTCCTTTTCTCTGTAGAAGGTTTAAGTTGAAAGGTAATCACGTTCTTTTTAAGCAAAAGAATTTCATGAAATGCTTTTGTGAGAAACACACATGTGTTACTCTGAAATGAGTAGCATCTGTTTGGGATATGTCAAAGTATGGTTAAATGTGAGAACAGTGTTCCTTTTCTCTGTAGAAGCTTTAATTTGGAAGATAATCACGTTCTTTTTAAGCAAAAGAATTTCATGAAATGCTTTTGTGAGAAACACACATGTGTTACTCTGAAATGAGAAGCATCTGCTTGAGATATGGCAAGGTATGGCTAAAAGTGAGAACAGTGTTCCTTTTCTCTAAAAGCTTTACTTTGAAAGATAATCACGTTCTTTGAATGTGTATGAATTTCATGAAATGCTTTTGTGAGAAACGCACAGGTGTCACTCTGAAATGAGACGTGTCTGTTTGGGATATGTCAAAGTATGGTTAAAAGTGAGAACAGTGTTCCTTTTCGCTGTAAAAGCTTTACTTTGAAAGATAATCACGTTCTTTGAAAGTGTATGAATTTCATGAAATGCTTTTGTGAGAAACGCACATGTGTTACTCTGAAATGAGTAGCGTCTGTTTGGGATATATCAAAGTATGGTTAAAAGTGAGAACAGTGTTCCTTTTCTCTGTAGAAGCTTTACTTTGAAAGATAATCACGTTCTTTGAAGTTGTATGAATTTCAAGAAATGCTTTTGTGAGAAATGCACATGTCTCACTCTGAAATGAGAACCGTCTGTTTGGGATATGTCAAAGTATGGTTAAATGTGAGAACAGTGTTCCTTTTCTCTGTAGAAGCTTTATTTGAAAGATAATCACGTTCTTTGAAAGCAAAAGAATTTCATGAAATGCTTTTGTGATAAACGCACATGTGTTACTCTGAAATGAGAAGCGTCGGTTTGTGATACGTCAAAGGATGGTTAAAACTGAGAACAGTGTTCCTTTTCTCTGTAGAAGCTTTACTTTGAAAGATAATCACGTTCTTTGAAAGCAAAAGAATTTCATGAAATGCTTTTGTGAGAAACGCACATCTGTTACTCTGAAATGAGAAGCGTCTGTTTGGGATACGTCAAAGTATGGTTAAAAGTGAGAACAGTGTTCCTTTTCTCTGTAAAAGCTTTACTTTGAAAGATAATCACGTTCTTTGAAAGCAAAAGAATTTCATGAAATGCTTTTGTGAGAAACGCACATGTGTTACTCTGAAATGAGAAGCGTCTGTTTAGGATATGTCAAAGTATGGTTAAAAGTGAGAACAGTGTTCCTTTTCTCTGTAGAAGGTTTACTTTGAAAGATAATCACGTTCTTTGAAAGCAAAAGAATTTCATGAAATGCTTTTGTGAGAAACGCACATGTGTTACACTGAAATGAGTAAGCGTCTGTTTGTGATAGGTCAAAGGATGTTTAAAAGTGAGAACAGTGTTCCTTTTCTCTGTAGAAGGTTTACTTTTAAAGGTAATCACGTTCTTTGAAAGCAAAAGAATTTCATGAAATGCTTTTGTGAGAAACCCACATCTGTTACTCTGAAATGAGAAGCGTCTGTTTGGGATATGTAAAAGTATGGTTAAATGTGAGAACAGTGTTCCTTTTCTCTGTAGAAGGTTTACGTTGAAAGATAATCACGTTCTTTATAAGCAAAAGAATTTCATGAAATGCTTTTGTGAGAAACGCACATGTGTTATTCTGAAATGAGAAGCATCTGCTTGGGATATGGCAAGGTATGGCTAAAAGTGAGAACAGTGTTCCTTTTCTCTGTAAAAGCTTTACTTTGAAAGATAATCACGTTCTTTGAATGTGTATGAATTTCATGAAATGCTTTTGTGAGAAACGCACATGTATCACTCTGAAAATGACCCGTGTCTGTTTGGGATATGTCAAAGTATGGTTACAAGTGAGAACAGTGTTCCTTTTCACTGTAAAAGCTTTACTTTGAAAGATAATCACGTTCTTTGAAAGTGTATGAATTTCATGAAATGCTTTTGTGAGAAACGCACATGTGTTACTCTGAAATGAGTAGCGTCTGTTTGGGATATGTCAAAGTATGGTTAAAAGTGAGAACAGTGTTCCTTTTCTCTGTAGAAGGTTTACTTTGAAAGATAATCACGTTCTTTGAAGGTGTATGAATTTCAAGAAATGCTTTTGTAAGAAATGCACATGTCTCACTCTGAAATGAGAACCGTCTGTTTGGGATATGTCAAAGTATGGTTAAATGTGAGAACAGTGTTCCTTTTCTCTGTAGAAGCTTTACTTTGAAAGATAATCACGTTCTTTGAAAGCAAATGAATTTCATGAAATGCTTTTGTGAGAAACGCACATCTGTTACTCTGAAATGAGAAGCGTCTGTTTGGGATACGTCAAAGTATGGTTAAAAGTGAGAACAGTGTTCCTTTTCTCTGTAAAAGCTTTACTTTGAAAGATAATCACGTTCTTTTAAAGCAAAAGAATTTCATGAAATGCTTTTGTGAGAAACGCACATGTGTTACTCTGAAATGAGAAGCGTCTGTTTAGGATATGTCAAAGTATGGTTAAAAGTGAGAACAGTGTTCCTTTTCTCTGTAAAAGCTTTACTTTGAAAGATAATCACGTTCTTTGAAAGTGTATGAATTTCATTAAATGCTTTTGTGAGAAACGCACATGTGTTACTCTAAAATGAGAAGCGTCTGTTTGTGATACGTCAAAGGATGGTTAAAAGTGAGAACAGTGTTCCTTTTCTCTGTAGAAGGTTTACTTTTAAAGGTAATCACGTTCTTTGAAAGCAAAAGAATTTCATGAAATGCTTTTGTGAGAAACCCACATCTGTTACTCTGAAATGAGAAGCGTCTGTTTGGGATATGTAAAAGTATGGTTAAATGTGAGAACAGTGTTCCTTTTCTCTGTAGAAGGTTTACGTTGAAAGATAATCACGTTCTTTATAAGCAAAAGAATTTCATGAAATGCTTTTGTGAGAAACACACATGTGTTACTCTGAAATGAGTAGCATCTGTTTGGGATATGTCAAAGTATAGTTAAAAGTGAGAACAGTGTTCCTTTTCTCTGAAGAAGCTTTACTTTGAAAGATAATCACGTTCTTTGAAAGCAAAAGAATTTCATGAAATGCTTTTGTGAGAAACGCACATCTGTTACTCTGAAATGAGAAGCATCTGCTTGGGATATGGCAAGGTATGGCTAAAAGTGAGAACAGTGTTCCTTTTCTCTGTAAAAGCTTTACTTTGAAAGATAATCACGTTCTTTGAATGTGTATGAATTTCATGAAATGCTTTTGTGAGAAACGCACATGTGTCACTCTGAAATGAGACGTGTCTGTTTGGGATATGTCAAAGTATGGTTAAAAGTGAGAACAGTGTTCCTTTTCGCTGTAAAAGCTTTACTTTGAAAGATAATCACGTTCTTTGAAAGTGTATGAATTTCATGAAATGCTTTTGTGAGAAACGCACATGAGTTACTCTGAAATGAGTAGCGTCTGTTTGGGATATGTCAAAGTATCGTTAAAAGTGAGAACAGTGTTCCTTTTCTCTGTAAAAGCTTTACTTTGAAAGATAATCACGTTCTTTGATAGTGTATGAATTTCAAGAAATGCTTTTGTGAGAAATGCACATGTCTCACTCTGAAATGAGAACCGTCTGTTTGGGATATGTCAAAGTATGGTTAAATGTGAGAACAGTGTTCCTTTTCTCTGTAGAAGGTTTACGTTGAAAGATAATCACGTTCTTTTTAAGCAAAAGAATTTCATGAAATGCTTTTGTGAGAAACACACATGTGTTACTCTGAAATGAGTAGCATCTGTTTGGGATATGTCAAAGTATGGTTAAATGTGAGAACAGTGTTCCTTTTCTCTGTAGAAGCTTTACTTTGGAAGATAATCACGTTCTTTTTAAGCAAAAGAATTTCATGAAATGCTTTTGTGAGAAACACACATGTGTTATTCTGAAATGAGAAGCATCTGCTTGGGATATGGCAAGGTATGGCTAAAAGTGAGAACAGTGTTCCTTTTCTCTGTAAAAGCTTTACTTTGAAAGATAATCACGTTCTTTGAATGTGTATGAATTTCATGAAATGCTTTTGTGAGAAACGCACATGTGTCACTCTGAAATGACACGTGTCTGTTTGGGATATGTCAAAGTATGGTTACAAGTGAGAACAGTGTTCCTTTTCACTGTAAAAGCTTTACTTTGAAAGATAATCACGTTCTTTGAAAGTGTATGAATTTCATGAAATGCTTTTGTGAGAAACGCACATGTGTTACTCTGAAATGAGTAGCATCTGTTTGGGATATGTCAAAGTATGGTTAAAAGTGAGAACAGTGTTCCTTTTCTCTGTAGAAGCTTTACTTTGAAAAATAATCACGTTCTTTTAAGGTGTATGAATTTCAAGAAATGCTTTTGTGAGAAACCCACATCTGTTACTCTGAAATGAGAAGAGTCTGTTTGGGATATGTCAACGTATGGTTAAATGTGAGAACAGTGTTCCTTTTCTCTGTAGAAGCTTTACTTTGAAAGATAATCACGTTCTTTGAAAGCAAAAGAATTTCATGAAATGCTTTTGTGAGAAACGCACATGTGTTACTCTGAAATGAGAAGCGTCTGTTTGGGATACGTCAAAGTATGGTTAAAAGTGAGAACAGTGTTCCTTTTCTCTGTAAATTTTACTTTGAAAGATAAACACGTTCTTTGAAAGTGTATGAATTTCATGAAATGCTTTCGTGAGAAACGCACATGTGTTACTCTAAAATGAGAAGCGTCTGTTTGTGATACGTCAAATGATGGTTAAAAGTGAGAACAGTGTTCCTTTTCTCTGTAGAAGGTTTACTTTGAAAGATAATCAGGTTCTTTGAAAGCAAAAGAATTTCATGAAATGCTTTTGTGAGAAACCCACATCTGTTACTCTGAAATGAGAAGAGTCTGTTTGGGATATGTCAACGTATGGTTAAATGTGAGAACAGTGTTCCTTTTCTCTGTAGAAGCTTTACTTTGGAAGATAATCACGTTCTTTTTAAGCAAAAGAATTTCATGAAATGCTTTTGTGAGAAACACACCTGTGTTACTCTGAAATGAGAAGCATCTGTTTGGGATATGTCAAAGTATATTTAAAAGTGAGAACAGTGTTCCTTTTCTCTGTAGAAGCTTTAATTTGAAAGATAATCACGTTCTTTGAAAGTAAAAGAATTTCATGAAATGCTTTTGTGAGAAACGCACATGTGTTACTCTGAAATGAGAAGCGTCTGTTTGAGATACGTCAAAGTATGGTTAAAAGTGAGAACAGTGTTCCTTTTCTCTGTAGAAGCTTTACTTTGAAAGATAATCACGTTCTTTGAAAGCAAAAGAATTTCATGAAATGCTTTTGTGAGAAACGCACATCTGTTACTCTGAAATGAGAAGCGTCAGTTTGGGATATGTCAAAGTATGGTTAAAAGTGAGAACAGTGTTCCTTTTCTCTGTAGAATGTTTACTTTGAAAGATAATCACGTTCTTTGAAAGCAAAAGAATTTCATGTAATGCTTTTGTGAGAAACGCACATGTGTCACTCTGAAATGAGAAGTGTCTGTTTGGGATATGGCAAGGTATGTTTAAAAGTGAGAGCAGTGTTCTTTTTCTCTGTAGAAGGTTTACTTTGAAAGATAATCACGTTGTTTGAAAGCAAAAGAATTTCATGAAATGCTTTTGTGAGAAATGCACATGTGTTACTCTGAAATGAGAAGCGTCTGTTTGGGATATGTCAAAGTATGGTTAAAAGTGAGAACAGTGTTCCTTTCTCTGTAAAAGATTTACTTTGAAAGATAATAACGTTCTTTGAAAGTGTATGAATTTCATGAAATGCTTTTGTGAGAAACGCACATGTGTTACTCTGAAATGATTAGCGTCTGTTTGGGATATGTCAAAGTATGGTAAAAGTGAGAACAGTGTTCCTTTTCTCTGTAAAAGCTTTACTTTGAAAGATAATCACGTTCTTTGAAAGTGTATGAATTTCAAGAAATGCTTTTGTGAGAAACGCACATCTGTTACTCTGAAATGAGAAGCGTCTGTTTGGGATATGTCAAAGTATGGATAAAAGTTAGAACAGTGTTCCTTTTCTCTGTAGAAGCTTTATTTTGAAAGATAATCACGTTCTTTGAAAGTGTATGAATTTCAAGAAATGCTTTTGTGAGAAACGCACATGTGTTACTCTGAAATGAGAAGCGACGGTTTGTGATATGTCAAAGGATGGTTAAAAGTGAGAACAGTGTTCCTTTTCTCTGTAGAAGCTTTACTTTGAAAGATAATCACGTTCTTTGAAAGCAAAAGAATTTCATGAAATGCTTTTGTGAGAAATGCACATGTGTTACTCTGAAATGAGAAGCGTCTGTTTGGGATACGTCAAAGTATGGTTAAAAGTGAGAACAGTGTTCCTTTTCTCTGTAAAAGGTTTACTTTGATAGATAATCACGTTCTTTGAAAGTGTATGAATTTCATTAAATGCTTTTGTGAGAAACGCACATGTGTTACTCTGATATGAGAAGCGTCTGTTTGTGATACGTCAAAGTATGGTTAAAAGTGAGAACAGTTTTCCTTTTCTCTGTAGAAGCTTTACTTTGAAAGATAATCACGTTCTTTGAAAACAAAATAATTTCATGAAATGCTTTTGTGACAAACGCACATCTGTTACTCTGAAATGAGAAGCGTCTGTTTGGGATATATCAAAGTATGGTTAAAAGTGAGAAGAGTGTTCCTTTTCTCTGTAGAAGGTTTATTTTGAAAGATAATCACGTTCGTTGAAAGTAAAATAATTTCATGAAATGCTTTTGTGAGAAACGCACATGTGTTACTCTGAAAGCAGAAGCGTCTGTTTGTGATACGTCAAAGGATGGTTAAAAGTGAGAACAGTGTTCCTTTTCTCTGCAGAAGCTTTACTTTGAAAGATAATCACGTTCTTTGAAAGCAAAAGAATTTCATGAAATGCTTTTGTGAGAAATGCACATGTGTTACTCTGAAATGAGAAGCGTCTGTTTGGGATACGTCAAAGTATGGTTAAAAGTGAGAACAGTGTTCCTTTTCTCTGTAAAAGATTTACTTTTAAAGATAATCACGTACTTTGAATGTGTATGAATTTCATGAAATGCTTTTGTGAGAAATGCACATGTGTTACTCTGAAATGAGAAGCGTCTGTTTGGGATATGCCAAAGTATGGTTAAAAGTGAGAACAGTGCTCCTTTTCTCTGTAGAAGCTGTACTTTGAAAGATATTCACCTTCTTTGAAAGTTTATGAATTTCATGAAATGCTTTTGTGAGAAACGCACATGTGTCACTCTGAAATGAGAAGCGTCTGTTTGGGATATATCAAAGTATGGTTAAAAGTGAGAACAGTGTTCCTTTTCTCTGTAGAAGCTTTACTTTGAAAGATAATCACGTTCTTTTTAAGCAAAAGAATTTCATGAAATGCTTTTGTGAGAAACACACATGTGTTACTCTGAAATGAGTAGCGTCTGTTTGGGATTCGTCAAAGTATGGTTAAAAGTGAGAACAGTGTTCCTTTTCTCTGTAGAAACTTTACTTTGAAAGATAATCACGTTCTTTGTAAGTGTATGAAATTCAAGAAATGCTTATGTGAGAAATGCACATGTCTCATCCTGAAATGAGAACCGTCTGTTTGGGATACGTCAAAGTATGGTTAAATGTGAGAACAGTGTTCCTTTTCTCTGTGGAAGCTTTACTTTGAAAGATAATCACGTTCTTTGAAAGCAAAAGAATTTCATGAAATGCTTTTGTGAGAAATACACATGTGTTACTCTGAAATGAGACGCGTTTGATTGGGATACGTCAAAGTATGGTTAAAAGTGAGAACAGTGTTCCTTTTCTCTGTAAAAGGTTTACTTTGAAAGATAATCACGTTCTTTGAAAGTGTATGAATTTCATTAAATGCTTTTGTGAGAAACGCACATGTGTTACTCTGATATGAGAAGCGTCTGTTTGTGATACGTCAAAGGATGGTTAAAAGTGAGAACAGTGTTCCTTTTCTCTGTAAAAGCTTTACTTTGAAAGATAATCACGTTCTTTGAAAGCTAAAGAATTTCATGAAATGCTTTTGTGAGAAACGCACATCTGTTACTCTGAAATGAGAAGCGTCTGTTTGGGATACGTCAAAGTATGGTTAAAAGTGTGAACAGTGTTCCTTTTCTCTGTAAAAGCTTTACTTTGAAAGATAATCACGTTCTTTGAAAGCAAAAGAATTTCATGAAATGCTTTTGTGAGAAACGCACATCTGTTACTCGGAAATGAGAAGCGTCTGTTTGGGATATATCAAAGTATGGTTAAATGTGAGAACAGTGTTCCTTTTCTCTGTAGAAGCTTTACTTTAAAAGATAATCACGTTCTTTTTAAGCAAAAAGAATTTCATGAAATGCTTTTGTGAGAAACACACATGTGTTACTCTGAAATAAGTAGCATCAGTTTGGGATATGACAAAGTATAGTTAAAAGTGAGAACAGTGTTCCTTTTCTCTGTAGAAGCTTTACTTTGAAAGATAATCACGTTCTTTGAAAGGAAAAGAATTTCATGAAATGCTTTTGTGAGAAACGCACATGTGTTACTCTGAAATGAGAAGCGTCTGTTTGGGATATGTCAAAGTATGGTTAAAAGTGAGAACAGTTTTCCTTTTCTCTGTAGAAGCTTTACTTTGAAAGATAATCACGTTCTTTGAAAGCAAAATAATTTCATGAAATGCTTTTGTGAGAAACGCACATCTGTTACTCTGAAATGAGAAGCGTCTGTTTGGGATATATCAAAGTATGGTTAAAAGTGAGAAGAGTGTTCCTTTTCTCTGTAGAAGGTTTATTTTGAAAGATAATCACGTTCGTTGAAAGCAAAATAATTTCATGAAATGCTTTTGTGAGAAACGCACATGTGTTACTCTGAAAGCAGAAGCGTCTGTTTGTGATACGTCAAAGGATGGTTAAAAGTGAGAACAGTGTTCCTTTTCTCTGTAGAAGCTTTACTTTGAAAGATAATCACGTTCTTTGAAAGCAAAAGAATTTCATGAAATGCTTTTGTGAGAAATGCACATGTGTTACTCTGAAATGAGAAGCGTCTGTTTGGGATACGTCAAAGTATGGTTAAAAGTGAGAACAGTGTTCCTTTTCTGTGTAAAAGCTTTACTTTGAAAGATAATCACGTTCTTTGAAAGCAAAAGAATTTCATGAAATGCTTTTGTGAGAAATGCACATGTGTTACTCTGAAATGAGAAGCCTCTGTTTGGGATACGTCAAAGTATGGTTAAAAGTGAGAACAGTGTTCCTTTTCTGTGTAAAAGATTTACTTTTAAAGATAATCACGTACTTTGAATGTGTATGAATTTCATGAAATGCTTTTGTGAGAAATGCACATGTGTTACTCTGAAATGAGAAGCGTCTGTTTGGGATACGTCAAAGTATGGTTAAAAGTGAGAACAGTTTTCCTTTTCTCTGTAGAAGCTTTACTTTGAAAGATAATCACGTTCTTTGAAAGCAAAATAATTTCATGAAATGCTTTTGTGAGAAACGCACATCTGTTACTCTGAAATGAGAAGCGTCTGTTTGGGATATATCAAAGTATGGTTAAAAGTGAGAAGAGTGTTCCTTTTCTCTGTAGAAGGTGTATTTTGAAAGATAATCACGTTCGTTGAAAGCAAAATAATTTCATGAAATGCTTTTGTGAGAAACGCACATGTGTTACTCTGAAAGGAGAAGCGTCTGTTTGTGATACGTCAAAGGATGGTTAAAAGTGAGAACAGTGTTCCTTTTCTCTGTAGAAGCTTTACTTTGAATGATAATCACGTTCTTTGAAAGCAAAAGAATTTCATGAAATGCTTTTGTGAGAAATGCACATGTGTTACTCTGAAATGAGAAGCGTCTGTTTGGGATACGTCAAAGTATGGTTAAAAGTGAGAACAGTGTTCCTTTTCTCTGTAAAAGCTTTACTTTGAAAGATAATCACGTTCTTTGAAAGCAAAAGAATTTCATGAAATGCTTTTGTGAGAAATGCACATGTGTTACTCTGAAATGAGAAGCCTCTGTTTGGGATACGTCAAAGTATGGTTAAAAGTGAGAACAGTGTTCCTTTTCTGTGTAAAAGATTTACTTTTAAAGATAATCACGTACTTTGAATGTGTATGAATTTCATGAAATGCTTTTGTGAGAAATGCACATGTGTTACTCTGAAATGAGAAGCGTCTGTTTGGGATATGTCAAAGTATGGTTAAAAGTGAGAACAGTGCTCCTTTTCTCTGTAGAAGCTTTACTTTGAAAGAT
This sequence comes from Microtus agrestis, assembly GCA_902806775.1. Classification (NCBI taxonomy): domain Eukaryota; kingdom Metazoa; phylum Chordata; class Mammalia; order Rodentia; family Cricetidae; genus Microtus; species Microtus agrestis. The sequence goes on along the minus strand of CADCXT010003179.1, from coordinate 35,680 downwards.
ATTCACCTTCTTTGAAAGTGTATGAATTTCATGAAATGCTTTTGTGAGAAACGCACATGTGTCACTCTGAAATGAGAAGCGTCTGTTTGGGATATATCAAAGTATGGTTAAAAGTGAGAACAGTGTTCCTTTTCTCTGTAGAAGCTTTACTTTGAAAGATAATCACGTTCTTTTTAAGCAAAAGAATTTCATGAAATGCTTTTGTGAGAAACACACATGTGTTACTCTGAAATGAGTAGCGTCTGTTTGGGATTCGTCAAAGTATGGTTAAAAGTGAGAACAGTGTTCCTTTTCTCTGTAGAAACTTTACTTTGAAAGATAATCACGTTCTTTGTAAGTGTATGAAATTCAAGAAATGCTTATGTGAGAAATGCACATGTCTCATCCTGAAATGAGAACCGTCTGTTTGGGATACGTCAAAGTATGGTTAAATGTGAGAACAGTGTTCCTTTTCACTGTGGAAGCTTTACTTTGAAAGATAATCACGTTCTTTGAAAGCAAAAGAATTTCATGAAATGCTTTTGTGAGAAATACACATGTGTTACTCTGAAATGAGACGCGTTTGATTGGGATACGTCAAAGTATGGTTAAAAGTGAGAACAGTGTTCCTTTTCTCTGTAAAAGGTTTACTTTGAAAGATAATCACGTTCTTTGAAAGTGTATGAATTTCATTAAATGCTTTTGTGAGAAACGCACATGTGTTACTCTGATATGAGAAGCGTCTGTTTGTGATACGTCAAAGGATGGTTAAAAGTGAGAACAGTGTTCCTTTTCTCTGTAAAAGCTTTACTTTGAAAGATAATCACGTTCTTTGAAAGCTAAAGAATTTCATGAAATGCTTTTGTGAGAAACGCACATCTGTTACTCTGAAATGAGAAGCGTCTGTTTGGGATACGTCAAAGTATGGTTAAAAGTGTGAACAGTGTTCCTTTTCTCTGTAAAAGCTTTACTTTGAAAGATAATCACGTTCTTTGAAAGCTAAAGAATTTCATGAAATGCTTTTGTGAGAAACGCACATCTGTTACTCTGAAATGAGAAGCGTCTGTTTGGGATACGTCAAAGTATGGTTAAAAGTGAGAACAGTGTTCCTTTTCTGTGTAAAAGCTTTACTTTTAAAGATAATCACGTTCTTTGAATGTGTATGAATTTCATGAAATGCTTTTGTGAGAAACGCACATGTTTTACTCTGAAATGAGTAGCGTCTGTTTGGGATATGTCAAAGTATGGTTAAAAGTGAGAACAGTGTTCCTTTTCTCTGTAGAATCTTTACTTTGAAAGATAATCACGTTCTTTGAAAGTGTATGAATTTCAAGAAATGCTATTGTGAGAAATGCACATGTCTCACTCTGAAATGAGAACCGTCTGTTTAGGATACGTCAAAGTATGGTTAAAACTGAGAACAGTGTTACTTTTCTCTGTAGAAGGTTTGCTTTGAAAGATAATCACGTTCTTTTTAAGCAAAAGAATTTCATGAAATGCTTTTGTGAGAAACACACATGTGTTACTCTGAAAAGAGTGGCATCTCTTTTGGATATGTCAAAGTATGGTTAAAAGTGAGAACAGTGTTCCTTTTCTCTGTAGAAGCTTTACTTTGAAAGATAATCACGTTCTTTAAAAGTGTCTGAATTTCAAGAAATGCTTTTGTGAAAAATGCACATGTGTCACTCTGAAATGAGAACCGTCTGTTTGGCAATTGTCAAAGAATGTTTAAATGTGAGAACAGTGTTCCTTTTCTCTGTAAAAGCTTTACTTTGAAAGATAATCACGTTCTATGAAAGCAAAAGAATTTCATGAAATGCTTTTGTGAGAAACGCACATGTGTTACTCTGAAATGAGAAGCGTCTGTTTGTGATACGTCAAAGTATGGTTAAAAGTGAGAACAGTGTTCCTTTTCTCTGTAGAAGCTTTACTTTGAAAGATAATCACGTTCTTTGAAAGCAAAAGAATTTCATGAAATGCTTTAGTGAGAAATGCACATGTGTTACTCTGAAATGAGAAGCGTCTGTTTGGGATATTTCAAAGTATGGTTAAAAGTGAGAACAGTGCTCCTTTTCTCTGTAGAAGCTTTACTTTGAAAGATATTCACCTTCTTTGAAAGTGTATGAATTTCATGAAATGCTTTTGTGAGAAACGCACATGTGTCACTCTGAAATGAGAAGCGTCTGTTTGGGATATATCAAAGTATGGTTAAAAGTGAGAACAGTGTTCCTTTTCTCTGTAGAAGGTTTACTTTGAAAGATAATCACGTTCTTTTTAAGCAAAAGAATTTCATGAAATGCTTTTGTGAGAAACACACATGTGTTACTCTGAAATGAGTAGCGTCTGTTTGGGATTCGTCAAAGTATGGTTAAAAGTGAGAACAGTGTTCCTTTTCTCTGTAGAAACTTTACTTTGAAAGATAATCACGTTCTTTGTAAGTGTATGAAATTCAAGAAATGCTTATGTGAGAAATGCACATGTCTCATCCTGAAATGAGAACCGTCTGTTTGGGATACGTCAAAGTATGGTTAAATGTGAGAACAGTGTTCCTTTTCACTGTGGAAGCTTTACTTTGAAAGATAATCACGTTCTTTGAAAGCAAAAGAATTTCATGAAATGCTTTTGTGAGAAATACACATGTGTTACTCTGAAATGAGACGCGTTTGATTGGGATACGTCAAAGTATGGTTAAAAGTGAGAACAGTGTTCCTTTTCTCTGTAAAAGGTTTACTTTGAAAGATAATCACGTTCTTTGAAAGTGTATGAATTTCATTAAATGCTTTTGTGAGAAACGCACATGTGTTACTCTGATATGAGAAGCGTCTGTTTGTGATACGTCAAAGGATGGTTAAAAGTGAGAACAGTGTTCCTTTTCTCTGTAAAAGCTTTACTTTGAAAGATAATCACGTTCTTTGAAAGCTAAAGAATTTCATGAAATGCTTTTGTGAGAAACGCACATCTGTTACTCTGAAATGAGAAGCGTCTGTTTGGGATCCGTCAAAGTATGGTTAAAAGTGTGAACAGTGTTCCTTTTCTCTGTAAAAGCTTTACTTTGAAAGATAATCACGTTCTTTGAAAGCAAAAGAATTTCATGAAATGCTTTTGTGAGAAACGCACATCTGTTACTCTGAAATGAGAAGCGTCTGTTTGGGATATATCAAAGTATGGTTAAATGTGAGAACAGTGTTCCTTTTCTCTGTAGAAGCTTTACTTTGAAAGATAATCACGTTCTTTTTAAGCAAAAGAATTTCATGAAATGCTTTTGTGAGAAACACACATGTGTTACTCTGAAATGAGTAGCATCAGTTTGGGATATGTCAAAGTATAGTTAAAAGTGAGAACAGTGTTCCTTTTCTCTGTAGAAGCTTTACTTTGAAAGATAATCACGTTCTTTGAAAGGAAAAGAATTTCATGAAATGCTTTTGTGAGAAACGCACATGTGTTACTCTGAAATGAGAAGCGTCTGTTTGGGATACGTCAAAGTATGGTTAAAAGTGAGAACAGTTTTCCTTTTCTCTGTAGAAGCTTTACTTTGAAAGATAATCACGTTCTTTGAAAGCAAAATAATTTCATGAAATGCTTTTGTGAGAAACGCACATCTGTTACTCTGAAATGAGAAGCGTCTGTTTGGGATATATCAAAGTATGGTTAAAAGTGAGAAGAGTGTTCCTTTTCTCTGTAGAAGGTTTATTTTGAAAGATAATCACGTTCGTTGAAAGCAAAATAATTTCATGAAATGCTTTTGTGAGAAACGCACATGTGTTACTCTGAAAGCAGAAGCGTCTGTTTGTGATACGTCAAAGGATGGTTAAAAGTGAGAACAGTGTTCCTTTTCTCTGTAGAAGCTTTACTTTGAAAGATAATCACGTTCTTTGAAAGCAAAAGAATTTCATGAAATGCTTTTGTGAGAAATGCACATGTGTTACTCTGAAATGAGAAGCGTCTGTTTGGGATACGTCAAAGTATGGTTAAAAGTGAGAACAGTGTTCCTTTTCTGTGTAAAAGCTTTACTTTGAAAGATAATCACGTTCTTTGAATGTGTATGAATTTCATGAAATGCTTTTGTGAGAAACGCACATGTTTTACTCTGAAATGAGTAGCGTCTGTTTGGGATATGTCAAAGTATGGTTAAAAGTGAGAACAGTGTTCCTTTTCTCTGTAGAATCTTTACTTTGAAAGATAATCACGTTCTTTGAAAGTGTATGAATTTCAAGAAATGCTATTGTGAGAAATGCACATGTCTCACTCTGAAATGAGAACCGTCTGTTTAGGATACGTCAAAGTATGGTTAAAACTGAGAACAGTGTTACTTTTCTCTGTAGAAGGTTTGCTTTGAAAGATAATCACGTTCTTTTTAAGCAAAAGAATTTCATGAAATGCTTTTGTGAGAAACACACATGTGTTACTCTGAAAAGAGTGGCATCTGTTTTGGATATGTCAAAGTATGGTTAAAAGTGAGAACAGTGTTCCTTTTCTCTGTAGAAGCTTTACTTTGAAAGATAATCACGTTCTTTAAAAGTGTCTGAATTTCAAGAAATGCTTTTGTGAAAAATGCACATGTGTCACTCTGAAATGAGAACCGTCTGTTTGGCAATTGTCAAAGAATGTTTAAATGTGAGAACAGTGTTCCTTTTCTCTGTAAAAGCTTTATTTTGAAAGATAATCACGTTCTATGAAAGCAAAAGAATTTCATGAAATGCTTTTGTGAGAAACGCACATGTGTTACTCTGAAATGAGAAGCGTCTGTTTGTGATATGTCAAAGTATGGTTAAAAGTGAGAACAGTGTTCCTTTTCTCTGTAGAAGCTTTACTTTGAAAGATAATCACGTTCTTTGAAAGCAAAAGAATTTCATGAAATGCTTTAGTGAGAAATGCACATGTGTTACTCTGAAATGAGAAGCGTCTGTTTGGGATATTTCAAAGTATGGTTAAAAGTGAGAACAGTGCTCCTTTTCTCTGTAGAAGCTTTACTTTGAAAGATATTCACCTTCTTTGAAAGTGTATGAATTTCATGAAATGCTTTTGTGAGAAACGCACATGTGTCACTCTGAAATGAGAAGCGTCTGTTTGGGATATATCAAAGTATGGTTAAAAGTGAGAACAGTGTTCCTTTTCTCTGTAGAAGGTTTACTTTGAAAGATAATCACGTTCTTTTTAAGCAAAAGAATTTCATGAAATGCTTTTGTGAGAAACACACATGTGTTACTCTGAAATGAGTAGCGTCTGTTTGGGATTCGTCAAAGTATGGTTAAAAGTGAGAACAGTGTTCCTTTTCTCTGTAGAAACTTTACTTTGAAAGATAATCACGTTCTTTGTAAGTGTATGAAATTCAAGAAATGCTTATGTGAGAAATGCACATGTCTCATCCTGAAATGAGAACCGTCTGTTTGGGATACGTCAAAGTATGGTTAAATGTGAGAACAGTGTTCCTTTTCTCTGTGGAAGCTTTACTTTGAAAGATAATCACGTTCTTTGAAAGCAAAAGAATTTCATGAAATGCTTTTGTGAGAAATACACATGTGTTACTCTGAAATGAGACGCGCGTTTGATTGGGATACGTCAAAGTATGGTTAAAAGTGAGAACAGTGTTCCTTGTCTCTGTAAAAGCTTTACTTTGAAAGATAATCACGTTCCTTGAAAGTGTATGAATATCATGAAATGCTTTTTTGAGAAACGCACATGTGTTACTCTGAAAAGAGTAGCATCTGTTTGGGATATGTCAAAGTATGGTTAAAAGTGAGAACAGTGTTCCTTTTCTCTGTAGAAGCTTTACTTTGAAAGATAATCACGTTCTTTGAAAGTGTATGAATTTCATGAAATGCTTTTGTGAGAAACGCACATATGTTACTCTGAAATGAGAAGCGTCTGTTTGGGATACGTCAAAGTATGGTTAAAAGTGAGAACAGTGTTCCTTTTCTCTGTAAAAGGTTTACTTTGAAAGATAATCACGTTCTTTGACAGTGTATGAATTTCATGAAACGCTTTTGTGAGAAACGCACATATGTTACTCTGAAATGAGAAGCGTCTGTTTGGGATACGTCAAAGTATGGTTAAAAGTGAGAACAGTGTTCCTTTTCTCTGTAAAAGGTTTACTTTGAAAGATAATCACGTTCTTTGAAAGTGTATGAATTTCAAGAAATGCTTTTGTGAGAAATGCACATGTCTCACTCTGAAATGAGAACCGTCTGTTTGGGATATGTCAAAGTATGGTTAAATGTGAGAACAGTGTTCCTTTTCTCTGTAGAAGCTTTTCTTTGAAAGATAATCACGTTCTTTGAAAGCAAAAGAATTTCATGAAATGCTTTTGTGAGAAACGCATATGTGTTACTCTGAAATGAGAAGCGTCGGTTTGTGATACGTCAAAGGATGGTAAAAAGTGAGAACAGTGTTCCTTTTCTCTGTAGAATCTTTACTTTGAAAGATAATCACGTTCTTTGAAAGTGTATGAATTTCAAGAAATACTATTGTGAGAAATGCACATGTCTCACTCTGAAATGAGAACCGTCTGTTTAGGATACGTCAAAGTATGGTTAAAACTGAGAACAGTGTTACTTTTCTCTGTAGAAGGTTTGCTTTGAAAGATAATCACGTTCTTTTTAAGCAAAAGAATTTCATGAAATGCTTTTGTGAGAAACACACATGTGTTACTCTGAAAAGAGTGGCATCTGTTTTGGATATGTCAAAGTATGGTTAAAAGTGAGAACAGTGTTCCTTTTCTCTGTAGAAGCTTTACTTGAAAGATAATCACGTTCTTTAAAAGTGTCTGAATTTCAAGAAATGCTTTTGTGAAAAATGCACATGTGTCACTCTGAAATGAGAACCGTCTGTTTGGCAATTGTCAAAGAATGTTTAAATGTGAGAACAGTGTTCCTTTTCTCTGTAAAAGCTTTACTTTGAAAGATAATCACGTTCTATGAAAGCAAAAGAATTTCATGAAATGCTTTTGTGAGAAACGCACATGTGTTACTCTGAAATGAGAAGTGTCTGTTTGTGATACGTCAAAGGATGGTGAAAAATGAGAACAGTGTTCCTTTTCTCTGTAGAAGCTTTACTTTGAAAGATAATCACGTTCTTTGAAAGCAAAAGAATTTCATGAAATGCTTTAGTGAGAAATGCACATGTGTTACTCTGAAATGAGAAGCGTCTGTTTGGGATATTTCAAAGTATGGTTAAAAGTGAGAACAGTGCTCCTTTTCTCTGTAGAAGCTTTACTTTGAAAGATATTCACCTTCTTTGAAAGTGTATGAATTTCATGAAATGCTTTTGTGAGAAACGCACATGTGTCACTCTGAAATGAGAAGCGTCTGTTTGGGATATATCAAAGTATGGTTAAAAGTGAGAACAGTGTTCCTTTTCTCTGTAGAAGGTTTACTTTGAAAGATAATCACGTTCTTTTTAAGCAAAGAATTTCATGAAATGCTTTTGTGAGAAACACACATGTGTTACTCTGAAATGAGTAGCGTCTGTTTGGGATTCGTCAAAGTATGGTTAAAAGTGAGAACAGTGTTCCTTTTCTCTGTAGAAACTTTACTTTGAAAGATAATCACGTTCTTTGTAAGTGTATGAAATTCAAGAAATGCTTATGTGAGAAATGCACATGTCTCATCCTGAAATGAGAACCGTCTGTTTGGGATACGTCAAAGTATGGTTAAATGTGAGAACAGTGTTCCTTTTCTCTGTGGAAGCTTTACTTTGAAAGATAATCACGTTCTTTGAAAGCAAAAGAATTTCATGAAATGCTTTTGTGAGAAATACACATGTGTTACTCTGAAATGAGACGCGTTTGATTGGGATACGTCAAAGTATGGTTAAAAGTGAGAACAGTGTTCCTTGTCTCTGTAAAAGCTTTACTTTGAAAGATAATCACGTTCCTTGAAAGTGTATGAATATCATGAAATGCTTTTGTGAGAAACGCACATGTGTTACTCTGAAAAGAGTAGCATCTGTTTGGGATATGTCAAAGTATGGTTAAAAGTGAGAACAGTGTTCCTTTTCTCTGTAGAAGCTTTACTTTGAAAGATAATCACGTTCTTTGAAAGTGTATGAATTTCATGAAATGCTTTTGTGAGAAACGCACATATGTTACTCTGAAATGAGAAGCGTCTGTTTGGGATACGTCAAAGTATGGTTAAAAGTGAGAACAGTGTTCCTTTTCTCTGTAAAAGCTTTACTTTGAAAGATAATCACGTTCTTTGACAGTGTATGAATTTCATGAAATGCTTTTGTGAGAAACGCACATATGTTACTCTGAAATGAGAAGCGTCTATTTGGGATACATCAAAGTATGGTTAAAAGTGAGAACAGTGTTCCTTTTCTCTGTAAAAGGTTTACTTTGAAAGATAATCACGTTCTTTGAAAGTGTAAAGAATTTCAAGAAATGCTTTTGTGAGAAATGCACATGTCTCACTCTGAAATGAGAAGCGTCTGTTTGGGATATGTCAAAGTATGGTTAAATGTGAGAACAGTGTTCCTTTTCTCTGTAGAAGCTTTACTTTGAAAGATAATCACGTTCTTTGAAAGCAAAAGAATTTCATGAAATGCTTTTGTGAGAAACGCATATGTGTTACTCTGAAATGAGAAGCGTCGGTTTGGGATACGTCAAAGGATGGTAAAAAGTGAGAACAGTGTTCCTTTTCTCTGTAGAATCTTTACTTTGAAAGATAATCACGTTCTTTGAAAGTGTATGAATTTCAAGAAATACTATTGTGAGAAATGCACATGTCTCACTCTGAAATGAGAACCGTCTGTTTAGGATACGTCAAAGTATGGTTAAAAGTGAGAACAGTGTTACTTTTCTCTGTAGAAGGTTTGCTTTGAAAGATAATCACGTTCCTTTGAAAGTGAAGAATTTCATGAAATGCTTTTGTGAGAAACACACATGTGTTACTCTGAAAAGAGTGGCATCTGTTTGGGATATGTCAAAGTATGGTTAAAAGTGAGAACAGTGTTCTTTTTCTCTGTAGAAGCTTTACTTTGAAAGATAATCACGTTCTTTAAAAGTGTCTGAATTTCAAGAAATGCTTTTGTGAAAAATGCACATGTGTCACTCTGAAATGAGAAGCGTCTGTTTGGGATATTGTCAAAGAATGTTTAAAAGTGAGAACAGTGTTCCTTTTCTCTGTAAATGCTTTACTTTGAAAGATAATCACGTTCTATGAAAGCAAAAGAATTTCATGAAATGCTTTTGTGAGAAACGCACATGTGTTACTCTGAAATGAGAAGTGTCTGTTTGGGATACGTCAAAGGATGGTTAAAAATGAGAACAGTGTTCCTTTTCTCTGTAAAAGCTTTACTTTGAAAGATAATCACGTTCTTTGAAAGCAAAAGAATTTCATGAAATGCTTTAGTGAGAAATGCACATGTGTTACTCTGAAATGAGAAGCGTCTGTTTGGGATATGTCAAAGTATGGTTAAAAGTGAGAACAGTGTTCCTTTTCTCTGTAGAAGCTTTACTTTGAAAGATATTCACGTTCTTTGAAAGTGTAAGAATTTCATGAAATGCTTTTGTGAGAAACGCACATGTGTCACTCTGAAATGAGAAGCGTCTGTTTGGGATATATCAAAGTATGGTTAAAAGTGAGAACAGTGTTCCTTTTCTCTGTAGAAGCTTTACTTTGAAAGATAATCACGTTCTTTTTGAAAGCAAAGAATTTCATGAAATGCTTTTGTGAGAAACGCACATGTGTTACTCTGAAATGAGAAGCGTCTGTTTGGGATATGTCAAAGTATGGTTAAAAGTGAGAACAGTGTCCCTTTTCTCTGTAGAAACTTTACTTTGAAAGATAATCACGTTTTTTGTAAGTGTATGAAATTCAAGAAATGCTTTTGTGAGAAATGCACATGTCTCACCCTGAAATGAGAACCGTCTGTTTGGGATATGTCAAAGTATGGTTAAATGTGAGAACAGTGTTCCTTTTCTCTGTGGAAGCTTTACTTTGAAAGATAATCACGTTCTTTGAAAGCAAAAGAATTTCATGAAATGCTTTTGTGAGAAATGCACATGTGTTACTCTGAAATGAGAAGCGTTTGTTTGGGATACGTCAAAGTATGGTTAAAAGTGAGAACAGTGTTCCTTTTCTCTGTAAAAGGTTTACTTTGAAAGATAATCACGTTCTTTGAAAGTGTATGAATTTCATGAAATGCTTTTGTGAGAAACGCACATATGTTACTCTGAAATGAGAAGCGTCTGTTTGGGATACGTCAAAGGATGGTTAAAAGTGAGAACAGTGTTCCTTTTCTCTGTAGAAGCTTTACTTTGAAAGATAATCACGTTCTTTGAAAGTGTATGAATTTCATTAAATGCTTTTGTGAGAAACGCACATGTGTTACTCTGAAATGAGAAGCGTCTGTTTGTGATACGTCAAAGGATGGTTAAAAGTGAGAACAGTGTTCCTTTTCTCTGTAAAAGCTTTACTTTGAAAGATAATCACGTTCTTTGAAAGCTAAAGAATTTCATGAAATGCTTTTGTGAGAAACGCACATCTGTTACTCTGAAATGAGAAGCGTCTGTTTGGGATACGTCAAAGTATGGTTAAAAGTGTGAACAGTGTTCCTTTTCTCTGTAAAAGCTTTACTTTGAAAGATAATCACGTTCTTTGAAAGCAAAAGAATTTCATGAAATGCTTTTGTGAGAAACGCACATGTGTTACTCTGAAATGAGAAGCGTCTGTTTGGGATATGGCAAAGTATGTTTAAAAGTGAGAACAGTGTTCCTTTTCTCTGTAGAAGCTTTACTTTGAAAGATAATCACGTTCTTTGAAAGCAAAAGAATTTCATGAAATGCTTTTTTGAGAAATGCACATGTGTTACTCTGAAATGAGAAGCGTCTGTTTGGGATATGTCAAAGTATGGTTAAAAGTGAGAACAGTGTTCCTTTTCTCTGTAGAAGCTTTACTTTGAAAGATAATCACGTTCTTTGAAAGCAAAAGAATTTCATGAAATGCTTTTGTGAGAAACGCACATGTGTTACTCTGAAATGAGAAGCGTCTGTTTGGGATATGTCAAAGTATGGTTAAAAGTGAGAACAGTGTTCCTTTTCTCTGTAGAAGTTTACTTTGAAAGATAATCACGTTCTTTGAAAGTGAATAATTTCATGAAATGCTTTTGTGAGAAACGCACATGTGTTACTCTGAAATGGGAAGCCTCTGTTTGGGATATGTCAAAGTATGGTTAAAAGTGAGAACAGTGTTCCTTTTCTCTGTAGAAGCTTTACTTTGAAAGATAATCACGTTCTTTGAAAGCAAAAGAATTTCATGAAATGCTTTTGCGAAAATGCACATGTGTTACTCTGAAATGAGAAGCGTCTGTTTTGTGATACGTCAAAGGATGGTTAAAAGTGAGAACAGTGTTCCTTTTCTCTGTAGAAGCTTTACTTTGAAAGATAATCACGTTCTTTGAAAGCAAAATAATTTCATGAAATGCTTTTGTGAGAAACGCACATGTGTTACTCTGAAATGAGAAGCGTCTGTTTGGGATATGTCAAAGTATGGTTAAAAGTGAGAACAGTGTTCCTTTTCTCTGTAAAAGGTTTACTTTGAAAGATAATCACGTTCTTTGAAAGTGTATGAATTTCATGAAATGCTTTTGTGAGAAACGCACATGTGTTACTCTGAAATGAGAAGCGTCTGTTTGGGATACGTCAAAGTATGGTTAAAAGTGAGAACAGTGTTCCTTTTCTCTGTAAAAGGTTTACTTTGAAAGATAATCACGTTCTTTGAAAGTGTATGAATTTCAAGAAATGCTTTTGTGAGAAACGCACATGTGTTACTTAAAGGTTTACTTTGAAAGATAATCACGTTCTTTGAAAGTGTATGAATTTCAAGAAATGCTTTTGTGAGAAATGCACATGTCTCACTCTGAAATGAGAACCGTCTGTTTGGGATACGTCAAAGTATGGTTAAATGTGAGAACAGTGTTCCTTTTCTCTGTAGAAGCTTTACTTTGAAAGATAATCACGTTCTTTGAAAGCAAAAGAATTTCATGAAATGCTTTTGTGAGAAATGCACATGTGTTACTCTGAAATGAGAAGCGTCTGTTTGGGATACATCAAAGTATGGTTAAAAGTGAGAACAGTGTTCCTTTTCTCTGTAAAAGCTTTACTTTGAAAGATAATCACGTTCTTTGAAAGTGTATGAATTTCATGAAATGCTTTTGTGAGAAACGCACATGTGTTACTCTGAAATGAGAAGCGTCTGTTTGGGATATGTCAAAGTATGGTTAAAAGTGAGAACAGTGTTCCTTTTCTCTGTAGAAGCTTTACTTTGAAAGATAATCACGTTCTTTGAAAGTGTATGAATTTCATGAAATGCTTTTGTGAGAAACGCACATGTGTTACTCTGAAATGAGAAGTGTCTGTTTGGGATATGTCAAAGTATGGTTAAAAGTGAGAACAGTGTTCCTTTTCTCTGTAGAAGGTTTACTTTGAAAGATAATCACGTTCTTTGAAAGCAAAAGAATTTCATGAAATGCTTTTGTGAGAAATGCACATGTGTTACTCTGAAATGAGAAGCGTCTGTTTGGGATATGTCAAAGTATGGTTAAAAGTGAGAACAGTGTTCCTTTTCTCTGTAAAAGATTTACTTTGAAAGATAATCACGTTCTTTGAAAGTGTATGAATTTCAAGAAATGCTTTTGTGAGAAATGCACATGTGTTACTCTGAAATGAGAAGCGTCTGTTTGGGATATGTCAAAGTATGGTTAAAAGTGAGAACAGTGTTCCTTTTCTCTGTAGAAGCTTTACTTTGAAAGATAATCACGTTCTTTGAAAGTGTATGAATTTCAAGAAATGCTTTTGTGAGAAACGCACATGTCTCACTCTGAAATGAGAAGCGTCTGTTTGGGATATGTCAAAGTATGGTTAAATGTGAGAACAGTGTTCCTTTTCTCTGTAGAAGCTTTACTTTGAAAGATAATCACGTTCTTTGAAAGCAAAAGAATTTCATGAAATGCTTTTGTGAGAAATGCACATGTGTTACTCTGAAATGAGAAGCGTCTGTTTGGGATATGTCAAAGTATGGTTAAAAGTGAGAACAGTGTTCCTTTTCTCTGTAGAAGCTTTACTTTGAAAGATAATCACGTTCTTTGAAAGCAAATGAATTTCATGAAATGCTTTTGTGAGAAACGCACATCTGTTACTCTGAAATGAGAAGCGTCTGTTTGGGATATGTCAAAGTATGGTTAAAAGTGAGAACAGTGTTCCTTTTCTCTATAAAAGCTTTACTTTGAAAGATAATCACGTTCTTTGAAAGTGTAAGAATTTCATGAAATGCTTTTGTGAGAAACGCACATGTTTTACTCTGAAATGAGAAGCGTCTGTTTGGGATACGTCAAAGTATGGTTAAAAGTGAGAACAGTGTTCCTTTTCTCTGTAGAAGCTTTACTTTGAAAGATAATCACGTTCTTTGAAAGTGTATGAATTTCAAGAAATGCTATTGTGAGAAATGCACATGTCTCACTCTGAAATGAGAACCGTCTGTTTAGGATACGTCAAAGTATGGTTAAAACTGAGAACAGTGTTACTTTTCTCTGTAGAAGGTTTACTTTGAAAGATAATCACGTTCTTTTGAAAGCAAAAGAATTTCATGAAATGCTTTTATGAGAAACGCACATGTGTTACTCTGAAATAAGAGGCATCTGTTTGGGATATGTCAAAGTATGGTTAAAAGTGAGAACAGTGTTCCTTTTCTCTGTAAAAGCTTTACTTTGAAAGATAATCACGTTCTATGAAAGCAAAAGAATTTCATGAAATGCTTTTGTGAGAAACGCACATGTGTTACTCTGAAATGAGAAGCGTCTGTTTGTGATACGTCAAAGGATGGTTAAAAGTGAGAACAGTGTTCCTTTTCTCTGTAGAAGCTTTACTTTGAAAGATAATCACGTTCTTTGAAAGCAAAAGAATTTCATGAAATGCTTTTGTGAGAAATGCACATGTGTTACTCTGAAATGAGAAGCGTCTGTTTGGGATATGTCAAAGTATGGTTAAAAGTGAGAACAGTGCTCCTTTTCTCTGTAGAAGCTTTACTTTGAAAGATATTCACCTTCTTTGAAAGTGTATGAATTTCATGAAATGCTTTTGTGAGAAACGCACATGTGTCACTCTGAAATGAGAAGGGTCTGTTTGGGATATATCAAAGTATGGTTAAAAGTGAGAACAGTGTTCCTTTTCTCTGTAGAAGGTTTACTTTGAAAGATAATCACGTTCTTTTTAAGCAAAAGAATTTCATGAAATGCTTTTGTGAGAAACACACATGTGTTACTCTGAAATGAGTAGCGTCTGTTTGGGATATGTCAAAGTATGGTTAAAAGTGAGAACAGTGTTCCTTTTCTCTGTAGAAGCTTTACTTTGAAAGATAATCACGTTCTTTGAAAGTGTATGAATTTCAAGAAATGCTTATGTGAGAAATGCACATGTCTCATCCTGAAATGAGAACCGTCTGTTTGGGATACGTCAAAGTATGGTTAAATGTGAGAACAGTGTTCCTTTTCTCTGTGGAAGCTTTACTTTGAAAGATAATCACGTTCTTTGAAAGCAAAAGAATTTCATGAAATGCTTTTGTGAGAAATACACATGTGTTACTCTGAAATGAGAAGCGTTTGTTTGGGATACGTCAAAGTATGGTTAAAAGTGAGAACAGTGTTCCTTTTCTCTGTAAAAGCTTTACTTTGAAAGATAATCACGTTCTTTGAAAGTGTATGAATTTCATGAAATGCTTTTGTGAGAAACGCACATGTGTTACTCTGAAATGAGAAGCGTCTGTTTGGGATACGTCAAAGTATGGTTAAAAGTGAGAACAGTGTTCCTTTTCTCTGTAGAAGCTTTACTTTGAAAGATAATCACGTTCTTTGAAAGTGTAAGAATTTCATGAAATGCTTTTGTGAGAAATCCACATGTGTTACTCTGAAATGAGAACCGTCTGTTTGGGATATGTCAAAGTATGGTTAAAAGTGAGAACAGTGTTCCTTTTCTCTGTAGAAGCTTTACTTTGAAAGATAATCACGTTCTTTGAAAGCAAAAGAATTTCATGAAATGCTTTTGTGAGAAATGCACATGTGTTACTCTGAAATGAGAAGCGTCTGTTTGGGATATGTCAAAGTATGGTTAAAAGTGAGAACAGTGTTCCTTTTCTCTGTAAAAGCTTTACTTTGAAAGATAATCACGTTCTTTGAAAGTGAATGAATTTCATGAAATGCTTTTGTGAGAAACGCACATGTGTTACTCTGAAATGAGAAGCGTCTGTTTGGGATATGTCAAAGTATGGTTAAAAGTGAGAACAGTGTTCCTTTTCTCTGTAGAAGCTTTACTTTGAAAGATAATCACGTTCTTTGAAAGCAAAAGAATTTCATGAAATGCTTTTGTGAGAAACGCATATGTGTTACTCTGAAATGAGAAGGGTCTGTTTGGGATATGTCAAAGTATGGTTAAAAGTGAGAACAGTGTTCCTTTTCTCTGTAGAAGCTTTACTTTGAAAGATAATCACGTTCTTTGAAAGCAAAAGAATTTCATGAAATGCTTTTGTGAGAAATGTACATGTGTTACTCTGAAATGAGAAGCGTCTGTTTGGGATATGTCAAAGTATGGTTAAAAGTGAGAACAGTGTTCCTTTTCTCTGTAGAAGCTTTACTTTGAAAGATAATCACGTTCTTTGAAAGTGTATGAATTTCATGAAATGCTTTTGTGAGAAATGCACATGTGTTACCCTGAAATGAGAAGCGTCTGTTTGGGATACGTCAAAGAATGGTTAAAAGTGAGAACAGTGTTCCTTTTCTCTGTAGAAGCTTTACTTTGAAAGATAATCACGTTCTTTGAAAGCAAAAGAATTTCATGAAATGCTTTTGTGAGAAATACACATGTGTTACTCTGAAATGAGAAGCATCTGTTTGGGATACGTCAAAGTATGGTTAAAAGTGAGAACAGTGTTCCTTTTCTCTGTAGAAGCTTTACTTTGAAAGATAATCACGTTCTTTGAAAGTGTATGAATATCATGAAATGCTTTTGTGAGAAACGCACATGTGTTACTCTGAAATGAGAAGCGTCTGTTTGGGATATGTCAAAGTATGGTTAAAAGTGAGAACAGTGTTCCTTTTCTCTGTAAAAGCTTTACTTTGAAAGATAATCACGTTCTTTGAAAGTGTATGAATTTCAAGAAATGCTTTTGTGAGAAACGCACATGTCTCACTCTGAAATGAGAAGCGTCTGTTTGGGATATGTCAAAGTATGGTTAAATGTGAGAACAGTGTTCCTTTTCTCTGTAGAAGCTTTATTTTAAAAGATAATCACGTTCTTTGAAAGCAAAAGAATTTCATGAAATGCTTTTGTGAGAAATGCACATGTGTTACTCTGAAATGAGAAGCGTCTGTTTGGGATATGGCAAGGTATGTTTAAAAGTGAGAGCAGTGTTCCTTTTCTCTGTAAAAGGTTTACTTTGAAAGATAATCACGTTCTTTGAAAGTGTATGAATTTCATGAAATGCTTTTGTGAGAAACGCACATATATTACTCTGAAATGAGAACCGTCGGTTTGGGATATGTCAAAGTATGGTTAAATGTGAGAACAGTGTTTCTTTTCTCTGTAGAAGCTTTTCTTTGAAAGATAATCACGTTCTTTGAAAGCAAAAGAATTTCATGAAATGCTTTTGTGAGAAACGCATATGTGTTACTCTGAAATGAGAAGCGTCGGTTTGTGATACGTCAAAGGATGGTAAAAAGTGAGAACAGTGTTCCTTTTCTCTGTAGAAGCTTTACTTTGAAAGATAATCACGTTCTTTGAGAGCAAAAGAATTTCATGAAATGCTTTTGTGAGAAATGCACATGTGTTACTCTGAAATGAGAAGCGTCTGTTTGGGATATGTCAAAGTATGGTTAAAAGTGAGAACAGTGTTCCTTTTCTCTGTAGAAGGTTACTTTGAAAGATATTCACGTTATTTGAAAGTGTATGAATTTCATGAAATGCTTTTGTGAGAAACGCACATGTGTTACTCTAAAATGAGAAGCGTCTGTTTGTGATACGTCAAAGGATGGTTAAAAGTGAGAACAGTGTTCCTTTTCTCTGTAGAAGCTTAAATTTGAAAGATAATTACGTTCTTTTTAAGCAAAAGAATTTCATGAAATGCTTTTGTGAGAAACACACATGTGTTACTCTGAAATGAGTAGCATCTGTTTGGGATATGTCAAAGTATGGTTAAAAGTGAGAATAGTGTTCCTTTTCTCTGTAGAAGGTTTATTTCAAAGATATTCACGTTCTTTGAATGTGTATGAATTTCATGAAATGCTTTTGTGAGAAACGCACATGTGTCACTCTGAAATGAGAAGTGTCTGTTTGGGATATGGCAAGTTATGGTTAAAAGTGAGAGCAGTGTTCCTTTTCTCTGTAAAAGCTTTACTTTGAAAGATAATCACGTTCTTTGAAAGTGTATGAATTTCATGAAATGCTTTTGTGAGAAACGCACATGTGTTACTCTGAAAAGAGTAGCATCCGTTTGGGATATGTCAAAGTATGGTTAAATGTGAGAACAGTGTTCCTTTTCTCTGTAGAAGCTTTATTTTAAAAGATAATCACGTTCTTTGAAAGCAAAAGAATTTCATGAAATGCTTTTGTGAGAAACGCACATGTGTTACTCTGAAATGAGAAGCGTCTGTTTGGGATATGGCAAGGTATGTTTAAAAGTGAGAGCAGTGTTCCTTTTCTCTGTAAAAGGTTTACTTTGAAAGATAATCACGTTCTTTGAAAGTGTATGAATTTCATGAAATGCTTTTGTGAGAAACGCACATATATTACTCTGAAATGAGAACCGTCGGTTTGGGATATGTCAAAGTATGGTTAAATGTGAGAACAGTGTTTCTTTTCTCTGTAGAAGCTTTTCTTTGAAAGATAATCACGTTCTTTGAAAGCAAAAGAATTTCATGAAATGCTTTTGTGAGAAACGCATATGTGTTACTCTGAAATGAGAAGCGTCGGTTTGTGATACGTCAAAGGATGGTAAAAGTGAGAACAGTGTTCCTTTTCTCTGTAGAAGCTTTACTTTGAAAGATAATCACGTTCTTTGAGAGCAAAAGAATTTCATGAAATGCTTTTGTGAGAAATGCACATGTGTTACTCTGAAATGAGAAGCGTCTGTTTGGGATATGTTAAAGTATGGTTAAAAGTGAGAACAGTGTTCCTTTTCTCTGTAGAAGGTTACTTTCAAAGATATTCACGTTATTTGAAAGTGTATGAATTTCATGAAATGCTTTTGTGAGAAACGCACATGTGTTACTCTAAAATGAGAAGCGTCTGTTTGTGATACGTCAAAGGATGGTTAAAAGTGAGAACAGTGTTCCTTTTCTCTGTAGAAGCTTAAATTTGAAAGATAATTACGTTCTTTTTAAGCAAAAGAATTTCATGAAATGCTTTTGTGAGAAACACACATGTGTTACTCTGAAATGAGTAGCATCTGTTTGGGATATGTCAAAGTATGGTTAAAAGTGAGAACAGTGTTCCTTTTCTCTGTAGAAGGTTTATTTCAAAGATATTCACGTTCTTTGAATGTGTATGAATTTCATGAAATGCTTTTGTGAGAAACGCACATGTGTCACTCTGAAATGAGAAGTGTCTGTTTGGGATATGGCAAGTTATGGTTAAAAGTGAGAGCAGTGTTCCTTTTCTCTGTAAAAGCTTTACTTTGAAAGATAATCACGTTCTTTGAAAGTGTATGAATTTCATGAAATGCTTTTGTGAGAAACGCACATGTGTTACTCTGAAATGAGTAGCATCTGTTTGGGATATGTCAAAGTATGGTTAAAAGTGAGAACAGTGTTCCTTTTCTCTGTAGAAGCTTTACTTTGAAAGATAATCACGTTCTTTAAAAGTGTATGAATTTCAAGAAATTCTTTTATGAGAAATGCATATGTCTCACTCTGAAATGAGAACCGTCTGTTTGGGATATTTCAAAGTATGGTTAAATGTGAGAACAGTGTTCCTTTTCTCTGTAGAAGCTTTACTTTGAAAGATAATCACGTTCTTTGAAAGCAAATGAATTTCATGAAATGCTTTTGTGAGAAATCCACATGTGTTACTCTGAAATGAGAAGCTTTTTTTGTGATACGTCAAATGATGGATAAAAGTGAGAACAGTGTTCCTTTTCTCTGTCGAAGCTTTACTTTGAAAGATAATCACGTTCTTTGAAAGCAAAAGAATTTCATGAAATGCGTTTTTGAGAAACGCACATCTGTTACTCTGAAATGAGAAGCGTCTGTTTGGGATACGTCAAAGTATGGTTAAAAGTGAGAACAGTGTTCCTTTTCTCTGTAAAAGCTTTACTTTGAAAGATAATCACGTTCTTTGAAAGTGTATGAATTTCATTAAATGCTTTTGTAAGAAACGCACATGTGTTACTCTAAAATGAGAAGCGTCTGTTTGTGATACGTCAAAGGATGTTTAAAAGTGAGAACAGTGTTCCTTTTCTCTGTAGAAGGTTTACTTTTAAAGGTAAACACGTTCTTTGAAAGCAAAAGAATTTCATGAAATGCTTTTGTGAGAAACACACATGTGTTACTCTGAAAAGAGTAGCATCTGTTTGGGATATGTCAAAGTATAGTTAAAAGTGAGAACAGTGTTCCTTTTCTC
The DNA here is from genome assembly GCA_902806775.1 of Microtus agrestis. NCBI lineage: Eukaryota > Metazoa > Chordata > Mammalia > Rodentia > Cricetidae > Microtus > Microtus agrestis. The sequence continues at coordinate 16,101 of CADCXT010003179.1, read as the reverse complement.
TGTAGAAGCTTTACTTTGAAAGATAATCACGTTCTTTGAAAGTGTATGAATTTCAAGAAATGCTTATGTGAGAAATCCACATGTCTCACTCTAAAATGAGAACCGTCTGTTTGGGATATGTCAAAGTATGGTTAAATGTGAGAACAGTGTTCCTTTTCTCTGTAGAAGCTTTACTTTGAAAGATAATCACGTTCTTTGAAAGCAAAAGAATTTCATGAAATGCTTTTGTGAGAAATGCACATGTGTTACTCTGAAATGAGAAGCGTCTGTTTGTGATATGGCAAGGTATGGTTAAAAGTGAGAGCAGTGTTCCTTTTCTCTGTAAAAGGTTTACTTTGAAAGATAAACACGTTCTTTGAAAGTGTATGAATTTCATGAAATGCTTTTGTAAGAAACGCACATATGTTACTCTGAAATGAGAAGCGTCTGTTTGGGATACGTCAAAGTATGTTCAAAAGTGAGAACAGTGTTCCTTTTCTCTGTAAAAGGTTTACTTTGAAAGATAATCACGTTCTTTGAAAGTGTATGAATTTCAAGAAATGCTTTTGTGAGAAATGCACATGTCTCACTCTGAAATGAGAAGCGTCTGTTTGGGATATGTCAAAGTATGGTTAAATGTGAGAACAGTGTTCCTTTTCTCTGTAGAAGCTTTTCTTTGAAAGATAATCACGTTCTTTGAAAGCAAAAGAATTACATGAAATGCTTTTGTGAGAAACGCACATGTGTTACTCTGAAATGAGAAGCGTCGGTTTGTGATACGTCAAAGGATGGTTAAAAGTGAGAACAGTGTTCCTTTTCTCTGTAGAAGCTTTACTTTGAAAGATAATCACGTTCTCTGAAAGCAAAAGAATTTCATGAAATGCTTTTGTGAGAAATGCACATGTGTTACTCTGATATGACAAGCGTCTGTTTGGGATACGTCAAAGTATGGTTAAAAGTGAGAACAGTGTTCCCCTTCTCTGTAAAAGCTTTACTTTGAAAGATAATCACGTTCTTTGAAAGTGTATGAATTTCATGAAATGCTTTTGTGAGAAACGCACATCTGTTACTCTGAAATGAGAAGCATCTGTTTGGGATATGGCAATGTATGGCTAAAAGTGAGAACAGTGTTCCTTTTCCCTGTAAAAGCTTTACTTTGAAAGATAATCACGTTCTTTGAATGTGTATGAATTTCATGAAATGCTTTTGTGAGAAACGCAAATGTGTCACTCTGAAATGAGAAGTGTCTGTTTGGGATACGTCAAAGTATGGTTAAAAGTGAGAACAGTGTTCCTTTTCTCTGTAAAAGCTTTACTTTGTAAGATAATCACGTTCTTTGAAAGCAAAAGAATTTCATGAAATGCTTTTGTGAGAAACACACATGTGTTACTCTGAAAAGAGTAGCATCTGTTTGGGATATGTCAAAGTATGGTTAAAAGTGAGAACAGTGTTCCTTTTCTCTGTAGAAGCTTTACTTTGAAAGATAATCACGTTCTTTGAAAGCAAAAGAATTTCATGAAATGCTTTTGTGAGAAATGCACATGTGTTACTCTGAAATGAGAAGCGTCTGTTTGGGATATGGCAAGGTATGGTTAAAAGTGAGAGCAGTGTTCCTTTTCTCTGTAAAAGGTTTACTTTGAAAGATAATCACGTTCTTTGAAAGTGTATGAATTTCATGAAATGCTTTTGTAAGAAACGCACATATGTTACTCTGAAATGAGAAGCGTCTGTTTGGGATACGTCAAAGTATGGTTAAAAGTGAGAACAGTGTTCCTTTTCTCTGTAAAAGGTTTACTTTGAAAGATAATCACGTTCTTTGAAAGTGTATGAATTTCAAGAAATGCTTTTGTGAGAAATGCACATGTCTCACTCTGAAATGAGAACCGTCTGTTTGGGATATGTCAAAGTATGGTTAAATGTGAGAACAGTGTTCCTTTTCTCTGTAGAAGCTTTTCTTTGAAAGATAATCACGTTCTTTGAAAGCAAAAGAATTTCATGAAATGCTTTTGTGAGAAACGCATATGTGTTACTCTGAAATGAGAAGCGTCGGTTTGTGATACGTCAAAGGATGGTAAAAAGTGAGAACAGTGTTCCTTTTCTCTGTAGAAGCTTTACTTTGAAAGATAATCACGTTCTTTGAAAGCAAAAGAATTTCATGAAATGCTTTTGTGAGAAATGTACATGTGTTACTCTGAAATGAGAAGCGTCTGTTTGGGATATGTCAAAGTATGGTTAAAAGTGAGAACAGTGTTCCTTTTCTCTGTAAAAGGTTTACTTTGAAAGATATTCACGTTCTTTGAAAGTGTATGAATTTCATGAAATGCTTTTGTGAGAAACGCACATGTAAAAGGTTTACTTTGAAAGATAATCACGTTCTTTGAAAGTGTATGAATTTCAAGAAATGCTTATGTGAGAAATGCACATGTCTCATCCTGAAATGAGAACCGTCTGTTTGGGATACGTCAAAGTATGGTTAAATGTGAGAACAGTGTTCCTTTTCTCTGTGGAAGCTTTACTTTGAAAGATAATCACGTTCTTTGAAAGCAAAAGAATTTCATGAAATGCTTTTGTGAGAAATACACATGTGTTACTCTGAAATGAGACGCGTTTGTTTGGGATATGTCAAAGTATGGTTAAAAGTGAGAACAGTGTTCCTTTTCTCTGTAGAAGCTTTACTTTGAAAGATAATCACGTTCTTTGAAAGCAAAAGAATTTCATGAAATGCTTTTGTGAGAAATGCACATGTGTTACTCTGAAATGAGAAGCGTCTGTTTGGGATATGGCAAGGTATGGTTAAAAGTGAGAGCAGTGTTCCTTTTCTCTGTAAAAGGTTTACTTTGAAAGATAATCACGTTCTTTGAAAGTGTATGAATTTCATGAAATGCTTTTGTGAGAAACGCACATATGTTACTCTAAAATGAGAAGCGTCTGTTTGGGATACGTCAAAGTATGGTTAAAAGTGAGAACAGTGTTCCTTTTCTCTGTAAAAGGTTTACTTTGAAAGATAATCACGTTCTTTGAAAGTGTATGAATTTCAAGAAATGCTTTTGTGAGAAATGCACTTGTCTCACTCTGAAATGAGAAGAGTCTGTTTGGGATATGTCAAAGTATGGTTAAATGTGAGAACAGTGTTCCTTTTCTCTGTAGAAGCTTTTCTTTGAAAGATAATCACGTTCTTTGAAAGCAAAAGAATTTCATGAAATGCTTTTGTGAGAAACGCATATGTGTTACTCTGAAATGAGAAGGGTCGGTTTGTGATACGTCAAAGGATGGTAAAAAGTGAGAACAGTGATCCTTTTCTCTGTAGAAGCTTTACTTGAAAGATAATCACGTTCTTTGAAAGAAAAAGAATTTCATGAAATGCTTCTGTGAGAAACGCACATCTGTTACTCTGAAATGAGAAGCATCTGTTTGGGATATGTCAAGGTATGGCTAAAAGTGAGAACAGTTTTCCTTTTCTCTGTAAAAGCTTTACTTTGACAGATAATCACGTTCTTTGAATGTGTATGAATTTCATGAAATGCTTTTGTGAGAAACGCACATCTGTTACTCTGAAATGAGAAGCATCTGTTTGGGATATGGCAATGTATGGCTAAAAGTGAGAACAGTGTTCCTTTTCTCTGTAAAAGCTTTACTTTGAAAGATAATCACGTTCTTTGAATGTGTATGAATTTCATGAAATCCTTTTGTGAGAAACGCACATGTGTCACTCTGAAATGAGAAGTGTCTGTTTGGGATACGTCAAAGTATGGTTAAAAGTGAGAACAGTGTTCCTTTTCTCTGTAAAAGATTTACTTTGTAAGATAATCACGTTCTTTGAAAGCAAAAGAATTTCATGAAATGCTTTTGTGAGAAACGCACATGTGTTACTCTGAAATGAGTAGCATCTGTTTGGGATATGTCAAAGTATGGTTAAAAGTGAGAACAGTGTTCCTTTTCTCTGTAGAAGCTTTACTTTGAAAGATAATCACGTTCTTTGAAAGGAAAGAATTTCATGAAATGCTTTAGTGAGAAACGCACATGTGTTACTCTGAAATGAGAAGCGTCGGTTTGTGATACGTCAAAGGATGGTTAAAAGTGAGAAGAGTGTTCCTTTTCTCTGTAGAAGCTTTACTTTGAAAGATAATCACGTTCTTTGAAAGCAAAAGAATTTCATGAAATGCTTTTGTGAGAAATGCACATGTGTTACTCTGATATGAGAAGCGTCTGTTTGGGATACGTCAAAGTATGGTTAAAAGTGAGAACAGTGTTCCTTTTCTCTGTAGAAGCTTTACTTTGAAATATAATCACGTTCTTTGAAAGTGTATGAATTTCATGAAATGCTTTTGTGAGAAACGCACATGTGTTACTCTAAAATGAGAAGCGTCTGTTTGTGTTATGTCAAATGATGGTTAAAAGTGAGAACAGTGTTCCTTTTCTCTGTAGAAGGTTTACTTTGAAAGATAATCAGGTTCTTTGAAAGCAAAAGAATTTCATGAAATGCTTTTTTGAGAAATGCACATGTCTCACTCTGAAATGAGAAGCGTCTGTTTGGGATATGTCAAAGTATGGTTAAATGTGAGAACAGTGTTCCTTTTCTCTGTAGAAGCTTTACTTTGAAAGATAATCACGTTCTTTTTAAGCAAAAGAATTTCATGAAATGCTTTTGTGAGAAACACACATGTGTTACTCTGAAATGAGTAGCATCTGTTTGGGATACGTCAAAGTATAGTTAAAAGTGAGAACAGTGTTCCTTTTCTCTGTAGAAGCTTTACTTTGAAAGATAATCACGCTCTTTGAAAGCAAAAGAATTTCATGAAATGCTTTTGTGAGAAACGCACATGTGTTACTCTGAAATGAGAAGCGTCTGTTTGGGATACGTCAAAGTATGGTTAAAAGTGAGAACAGTGTTCCTTTTCTCTGTAGAAGCTTTACTTTGAAAGATAATCACGTTCTTTGAAAGCAAAATAATTTCATGAAATGCTTTTGTGAGAAACGCACATGTGTTACTCTGAAATGAGATGCGTCAGTTTGGGATATGTCAAAGTATGGTTAAAACTGAGAACAGTGTTCCTTTTCTCTGTAGAAGGTTTACTTTGAAAGATAATCACGTTCTTTGAAAGCAAAAGAATTTCATGAAATGCTTTTGTGAGAAACACACATGTGTCACTCTGAAATGAGAAGTGTCTGTTTGGGATATGGCAAGGTATGTTTAAAAGTGAGAGCAGTGCTCCTTTTCTCTGTAAAAGGTTTACTTTGAAAGATAATCACGTTCTTTGAAAGTGCATGAATTTCATGAAATGCTTTTGTGAGAGACACACATGTGTCACTCTGAAATGAGAAGCGTCTGTTTGGGATATGGCAAGGTATGGTTAAAAGTAAGAGCAGTGTTCCTTTTCTCGGTAGAAGCTTTACTTTGAAAGATAATCACGTTCTTTGAATGTGTATGAATTTCATGAAATGCTTTTGTGAGAAACGCACATGTTTTACTCTGAAATGAGTAGCGTCTGTTTGGGATATGTCAAAGTATGGTTAAAAGTGAGAACAGTGTTCCTTTTCTCTGTAGAAGCTTTACTTTGAAAGATAATCACGTTCTATGAAAGCAAAGAAATTTCATGAAATGCTTTTGTGAGAAACGCACATGTGTTACTCTGAAATGAGAAGCGTCTGTTTGTGATACGTCAAAGGATGGTTAAAAGTGAGAACAGTGTTCCATTTCTCTGTAGAAGCTTTACTTTGGAAGATAATCATGTTCTTTGAAAGCAAAAGAATTTCATGAAATGCTTTTGTGAGAAATGCACATGTGTTACTCTGAAATGAGAAGCGTCTGTTTGGGATACGTCAAAGTATGGTTAAAAGTGAGAACAGTGTTCCTTTTCTCTGTAGAAGCTTTACTTTGAAAGATATTCACGTTCTTTGAACGTGTATGAATTTCATGAAATGCTTTTGTGAGAAACGCACATGTGTCACTCTGAAATGAGAAGCGTCTGTTTGGGATATGTCAAAGTATGGTTAAAAGTGAGAACAGTGTTCCTTTTCTCTGTAAAAGCTTTCCTTTGAAAGATAATCACGTTCTTTGAAAGTGTATGAATTTCATGAAATGCTTTTGTGAGAAACGCACATGTGTCACTCTGAAATGAGAAGCGTCTGTTTGGGATATGTCAAAGTATGGTTAAATGTGAGAACAGTGTTCCTTTTCTCTGTAGAAGGTTTACTTTGAAAGATAATCACGTTCTTTTTAAGCAAAAGAATTTCATGAAATGCTTTTGTGAGAAACACACATGTGTTACTCTGAAATGAGTAGTGTCTGTTTGGGATATGTCAAAGTATGGTTAAAAGTGAGAACAGTGTTCCTTTTCTCTGTAGAAGCTTTACTTTGAACGATATTCACGTTCTTTGAAAGTGTATGAATTTCAAGAAATGCTTTTGTGAGAAATGCACATGTCTCACCCTGAAATGAGAACCGTCTGTTTGGGATACGTCAAAGTATGGTTAATTGTGAGAACAGTGTTCCTTTAATCTGTGGAAGCTTTACTTTGAAAGATAATCACATACTTTGAAAGCAAAAGAATTTCATGAAATGCTTTTGTGAGAAATACACATGTGTTACTCTGAAATGAGACGCGTTTGTTTGGGATACGTCAAAGTATGGTTAAAAGTGAGAACAGTGTTCCTTTTCTTTGTAAAAGCTTTACTTTGAAAGATAATCACGTTCTTTGAAAGTGTATGAATATCATGAAATGCTTTTTTGAGAAACGCACATATGTTACTCTGAAATGAGAAGCGTCTGTTTAGGATATGTCAAAGTATGGTTAAAAGTGAGAACAGTGTTCCTTTTCTCTGTAAAAGCTTTCCTTTGAAAGATAATCACGTTCTTTGAAAGTGTATGAATTTCATGAAATGCTTTTGTGAGAAACGCACATGTGTTACTCTGAAAAGAGAAGCGTCTGTTTGGGATATGTCAAAGTATGGTTAAAAGTGAGAACAGTGTTCCTTTTCACTGTAGAAGGTTTACTTTGAAAGATAATCACGTTCTTTTTAAGCAAATGAATTTCATGAAATGCTTTTGTGAGAAACACACATCTGTTACTTTGAAATGAGTAGCGTCTGTTTGGGATTTGTCAATGTATGGTTAAATGTGAGAACAGTGTTCCTTTTCTCTGTAGAAGCTTTACTTTGAAAGATAATCACGTTCTTTGAAAGCAAAAGAATTTCATGAAATGCTTATTTGAGAAATGCACATGTGTTACTCTGAAATGAGAAGCGTCTGTTTGGAATACGTCAAAGTATGGTTAAAAGTGAGAACAGTGTTCCTTTTCTCTGTAAAAGGTTTACTTTGAAAGATAATCACGTTCTTTGAAAGCAAAAGAATTTCATGAAATGCTTTTGTGAGAAACGCACATCTGTTACTCTGAAATGAGAAGCGTCTGTTTGGGATATGTCAAAGTATGGTTAAAAGTGAGAACAGTGTTCCTTTTCTCTGTAGAAGGTTTATTTGAAAGATATTCACGTTCTTTGAAAGTGTATGAATTTCATGAAATGCTTTTGTGAGAAACGCACATGTGTCACTCTGAAATGAGAAGCGTCTGTTTGGGATATGGCCAGGTATGGTTAAAAGTGAGAGCAGTGTTCCTTTTCTCTGTAAAAACTTTACTTTGAAAGATAATCACGTTCTTTGAAAGCAAAATAATTTCATGAAATGCTTTTGTGAGATACGCACATGTGTCACTCTGAAATGAGAAGCGTCTGTTTAGGATATGTCAAAGTATGGTTAAAAGTGAGAACAGTGTTCCTTTTCTCTGTAAAAGCTTTCCTTTGAAAGATAATCACGTTCTTTGAAAGTGTATGAATTTCATGAAATGCTTTTGTGAGAAACGCACATGTGTTACTCTGAAAAGAGAAGCGTCTGTTTGAGATATGTCAAAGTATGGTTAAAAGTGAGAACAGTGTTCCTTTTCACTGTACAAAATTTACTTTGAAAGATAATCACGTTCTTTTTAAGCAAATGAATTTCATGAAATGCTTTTGTGAGAAACACACATCTGTTATTCTGAAATGAGTAGCGTCTGTTTGGGATTTGTCAAAGTATGGTTAAAAGTGAGAACAGTGTTCCTTTTCTCTGTAGAAGCTTTACTTTGAAAGATAATCACGTTCTTTGAAAGCAAAAGAATTTCATGAAATTCTTTTGTGAGAAATACACATGTGTTACTCTGAAATGAGAAGCGTATGTTTGGGATATGTCAAAGTATGGCTAAAAGTGAGAATAGTGTTCCTTTTCTCTGTAGAACGTTTACTTTGAATGATATTCACGTTCTTTGAAAGTTTATGAATTTCATGAAATGCTTATGTGAGAAACGCACATGTGTCTCTCTGAAATGAGAAGCGTCTGTTTGGGATACGTCAAAGTATGGTTAAAAGTGAGAACAGTGTTCCTTTTCTCTGTAAAAGCTTTACTTTGTAAGATAAACACGTTCTTTGAAAGTGTATGAATATCATGAAATGCTTTTGTGAGAAACGCACATGTGTTACTCTGAAATGAGAAGCGTCTGTTTGGGATATGTCAAAGTATGGTTAAAAGTGAGAACAGTGTTCCTTTTCACTGTAGAAGCTTTACTTTGAAAGATAATCACGTTCTTTGAAAGCAAAAGAATTTCATGAAATGCTTTTGTGAGAAACGCACATGTGTTACTCTGAAATGAGAAGCGTCGGTTTGTGATACGTCAAAGGATGGTTAAAAGAGAGAACAGTGTTCCTTTTCTCTGTAGAAGCTTTACTTTGAAAGATAATCACGTTCTTTGAAAGCAAAAGAATTTCATGAAATGCTTTTGTGAGAAATACACATGTGTTACTCTGATATGAGAAGCGTCTGTTTGGGATACGTCAAAGTATGGTTAAAAGTGAGAACAGTGTTCCTTTTCTCTGTAAAAGCTTTACTTTGAAAGATAATCACGTTCTTTGAAAGTGTATGAATTTCATGAAATGCTTTTGGAGAAACGCACATCTGTTACTCTGAAATGAGAAGCATCTGTTTGGGATATGGCAATGTATGGCTAAAAGTGAGAACAGTGTTCCTTTTCTCTGTAAAAGCTTTCCTTTGAAAGATAATCACGTTCTTTGAATGTGCATGAATTTCATGAAATCCTTTTGTGAGAAACGCACATGTGTCACTCTGAAATGAGAAGTGTCTGTTTGGGATACGTCAAAGTATGGTTAAAAGTGAGAACAGTGTTCCTTTTCTCTGTAAAAGATTTAATTTGTAAGATAATCACGTTCTTTGAAAGCAAAAGAATTTCATGAAATGCTTTTGTGAGAAACGCACATGTGTTACTCTGAAATGAGTAGCGTCTGTTTGGGATATGTCAAAGTATGGTTAAAAGTGAGAACAGTGTTCCTTTTCTCTGTAGAAGCTTTACTTTGAAAGATAATCACGTTCTTTGAAAGGAAAGAATTTCATGAAATGCTTTTGTGAGAAACGCACATGTGTTACTCTGAAATGAGAAGCGTCGGTTTGTGATACGTCAAAGGATGGTTAAAAGTGAGAAGAGTGTTCCTTTTCTCTGTAGAAGCTTTACTTTGAAAGATAATCACGTTCTTTGAAAGCAAAAGAATTTCATGAAATGCTTTTGTGAGAAATGCAGATGTGTTACTCTGATATGAGAAGCGTCTGTTTGGGATACGTCAAAGTATGGTTAAAAGTGAGAACAGTGTTCCTTTTCTCTGTAGAAGCTTTACTTTGAAATATAATCACGTTCTTTTAAAGTGTATGAATTTCATGAAATGCTTTTGTGAGAAACGCACATGTGTTACTCTAAAATGAGAAGCGTCTGTTTGTGTTATGTCAAATGATGGTTAAAAGTGAGAACAGTGTTCCTTTTCTCTGTAAAAGCTTTCCTTTGAAAGATAATCACGTTCTTTGAAAGTGTATGAATTTCATGAAATGCTTTTGTGAGAAACGCACATGTGTTACTCTGAAAAGAGAAGCGTCTGTTTGAGATATGTCAAAGTATGGTTAAAAGTGAGAACAGTGTTCCTTTTCACTGTACAAGTTTACTTTGAAAGATAATCACGTTCTTTTTAAGCAAATGAATTTCATGAAATGCTTTTGTGAGAAACACACATCTGTTATTCTGAAATGAGTAGCGTCTGTTTGGGATTTGTCAAAGTATGGTAAAAAGTGAGAACAGTGTTCCTTTTCTCTGTAGAAGCTTTACTTTGAAAGATAATCACGTTCTTTGAAAGCAAAAGAATTTCATGAAATTCTTTTTGTGAGAAATACACATGTGTTACTCTGAAATGAGAAGCGTATGTTTGGGATATGTCAAAGTATGGCTAAAAGTGAGAATAGTGTTCCTTTTCTCTGTAGAACGTTTACTTTGAATGATATTCACGTTCTTTGAAAGTTTATGAATTTCATGAAATGCTTATGTGAGAAACGCACATGTGTCTCTCTGAAATGAGAAGCGTCTGTTTGGGATACGTCAAAGTATGGTTAAAAGTGAGAACAGTGTTCCTTTTCTCTGTAAAAGCTTTACTTTGAAAGATAAACACGTTCTTTGAAAGTGTATGAATATCATGAAATGCTTTTGTGAGAAACGCACATGTGTTACTCTGAAATGAGTAGCGTCTGTTTGGGATATGTCAAAGTATGGTTAAAAGTGAGAACAGTGTTCCTTTTCACTGTAGAAGCTTTACTTTGAAAGATAATCACGTTCTTTGAAAGCAAAAGAATTTCATGAAATGCTTTTGTGAGAAACGCACATGTGTTACTCTGAAATGAGAAGCGTCGGTTTGTGATACGTCAAAGGATGGTTAAAAGAGAGAACAGTGTTCCTTTTCTCTGTAGAAGCTTTACTTTGAAAGATAATCACGTTCTTTGAAAGCAAAAGAATTTCATGAAATGCTTTTGTGAGAAATACACATGTGTTACTCTGATATGAGAAGCGTCTGTTTGGGATACGTCAAAGTATGGTTAAAAGTGAGAACAGTGTTCCTTTTCTCTGTAAAAGCTTTACTTTGAAAGATAATCACGTTCTTTGAAAGTGTATGAATTTCATGAAATGCTTTTGTGAGAAACGCACATCTGTTACTCTGAAATGAGAAGCATCTGTTTGGGATATGGCAATGTATGGCTAAAAGTGAGAACAGTGTTCCTTTTCTCTGTAAAAGCTTTCCTTTGAAAGATAATCACGTTCTTTGAATGTGCATGAATTTCATGAAATCCTTTTGTGAGAAACGCACATGTGTCACTCTGAAATGAGAAGTGTCTGTTTGGGATACGTCAAAGTATGGTTAAAAGTGAGAACAGTGTTCCTTTTCTCTGTAAAAGATTTAATTTGTAAGATAATCACGTTCTTTGAAAGCAAAAGAATTTCATGAAATGCTTTTGTGAGAAACGCACATGTGTTACTCTGAAATGAGTAGCGTCTGTTTGGGATATGTCAAAGTATGGTTAAAAGTGAGAACAGTGTTCCTTTTCTCTGTAGAAGCTTTACTTTGAAAGATAATCACGTTCTTTGAAAGGAAAGAATTTCATGAAATGCTTTTGTGAGAAACGCACATGTGTTACTCTGAAATGAGAAGCGTCGGTTTGTGATACGTCAAAGGATGGTTAAAAGTGAGAAGAGTGTTCCTTTTCTCTGTAGAAGCTTTACTTTGAAAGATAATCACGTTCTTTGAAAGCAAAAGAATTTCATGAAATGCTTTTGTGAGAAATGCAGATGTGTTACTCTGAAATGAGAAGCGTCTGTTTGGGATATGTCAAAGTATGGTTAAAAGTGAGAACAGTGTTCCTTTTCTCTGTAGAAGCTTTACTTTGAAAGATAATCACGTTCTTTGAAAGTGTATGAATTTCATGAAATGCTTTTGTGAGAAACGCACATGTGTTACTCTAAAATGAGAAGCGTCTGTTTCTGTTATGTCAAATGATGGTTAAAAGTGAGAACAGTGTTCCTTTTCTCTGTAAAAGCTTTCCTTTGAAAGATAATCACGTTCTTTGAAAGTGTATGAATTTCATGAAATGCTTTTGTGAGAAACGCACATGTGTTACTCTGAAAAGAGAAGCGTCTGTTTGAGATATGTCAAAGTATGGTTAAAAGTGAGAACAGTGTTCCTTTTCACTGTACAAGTTTACTTTGAAAGATAATCACGTTCTTTTTAAGCAAATGAATTTCATGAAATGCTTTTGTGAGAAACACACATCTGTTATTCTGAAATGAGTAGCGTCTGTTTGGGATTTGTCAAAGTATGGTTAAAAGTGAGAACAGTGTTCCTTTTCTCTGTAGAAGCTTTACTTTGAAAGATAATCACGTTCTTTGAAAGCAAAAGAATTTCATGAAATGCTTTTGTGAGAAAAACACATGTGTTACTCTGAAATGAGAAGCGTCTGTTTGGGATATGTCAAAGTATGGCTAAAAGTGAGAACAGTGTTCCTTTTCTCTGTAGAACGTTTACTTTGAATGATATTCACGTTCTTTGAAAGTTTATGAATTTCATGAAATTCTTATGTGAGAAACGCACATGTGTCTCTCTGAAATGAGAAGCGTCTGTTTGGGATACGTCAAAGTATGGTTAAAAGTGAGAACAGTGTTCCTTTTCTCTGTAAAAGCTTTACTTTGTAAGATAAACACGTTCTTTGAAAGTGTATGAATATCATGAAATGCTTTTGTGAGAAACGCACATGTGTTACTCTGAAATGAGTAGCGTCTGTTTGGGATATGTCAAAGTATGGTTAAAAGTGAGAACAGTGTTCCTTTTCTCTGTAGAAGCTTTACTTTGAAAGATAATCACGTTCTTTGAAAGTGTATGAATTTCATGAAATGCTTTTGTGAGAAACGCACATGTGTTACTCTGAAAAGAGAAGCGTCTGTTTGAGATATGTCAAAGTATGGTTAAAAGTGAGAACAGTGTTCCTTTTCTCTGTAGAAGGTTTACTTTGAAAGATAATCACGTTCTTTTTAAGCAAATGAATTTCATGAAATGCTTTTGTGAGAAACACACATCTGTTATTCTGAAATGAGTAGCGTCTGTTTGGGATTTGTCAAAGTATGGTTAAAAGTGAGAACAGTGTTCCTTTTCTCTGTAGAAGCTTTACTTTGAAAGATAATCACGTTCTTTGAAAGCAAAAGAATTACATGAAATGCTTTTGTGAGAAACGCACATGTGTTACTCTGAAATGAGAAGCGTCGGTTTGTGATACGTCAAAGGATGGTTAAAAGTGAGAACAGTGTTCCTTTTCTCTGTAGAAGCTTTACTTTGAAAGATAATCACGTTCTCTGAAAGCAAAAGAATTTCATGAAATGCTTTTGTGAGAAATGCACATGTGTTACTCTGATATGAGAAGCGTCTGTTTGGGATACGTCAAAGTATGGTTAAAAGTGAGAACAGTGTTCCCCTTCTCTGTAAAAGCTTTACTTTGAAAGATAATCACGTTCTTTGAAAGCAAAAGAATTTCATGAAATGCTTTTGTGAGAAATGCACATGTGTTACTCTGAAATGAGAAGATTCTGTTTGTGATACGTCAAAGGATGGTTAAAAGTGAGAACAGTGTTCCTTTTCTCTGTAGAAGCTTTACTTTGAAAGATAATCACGTTCTTTGAAAGCAAAAGAATTTCATGAAATGCTTTTGTGAGAAACGCACATGTGTTACTCTGAAATGAGAAGCGTCTGTTTAGGATATGTCAAAGTATGGTTAAAAGTGAGAACAGTGTTCCTTTTCTCTGTAAAAGCTTTCCTTTGAAAGATAATCACGTTCTTTGAAAGCAAAAGAATTTCATGAAATGCTTTTGTGAGAAACGCACATCTGTTACTCTGAAATGAGAAGCGTCTGTTTGGGATATGTCAAAGTATGGTTAAAAGTGAGAACAGTGTTCCTTTTCTCTGTAGAAGGTTTATTTGAAAGATATTCACGTTCTTTGAAAGTGTATGAATTTCATGAAATGCTTTTGTGAGAAACGCACATGTGTCACTCTGAAATGAGAAGCGTCTGTTTGGGATATGGCAAGGTATGGTTAAAAGTGAGAGCAGTGTTCCTTTTCTCTGTAAAAACTTTACTTTGAAAGATAATCACGTTCTTTGAAAGCAAAATAATTTCATGAAATGCTTTTGTGAGAAACGACATCTGTTACTCTGAAATGAGAAGCGTCTGTTTGGGATACGTCAAAGTATGGTTAAAAGAGAGAACAGTGTTCCTTTTCTCTGTAAAATGTTTACTTTGAAAGATAATCACGTTCTTTGAAAGCAAAAGAATTTCATGAAATGCTTTTATTAGAAACGCACATGTGTTACTCTGATATGAGAAGCATCTGTTTTTGATACGTCAAAGGATGGTTAAAAGTGAGAACAGTGTTCCTTTTCTCTGTAGAAGCTTTACTTTGAAAGATAATCACGTTCTTTGAAAGCAAAAGAATTTCATGAAATGCTTTTGTGAGAAACGCACATGTGTTACTCTGAAATGAGAAGCGTCTGTTTAGGATATGTCAAAGTATGGTTAAAAGTGAGAACAGTGTTCCTTTTCTCTGTAAAAGCTTTCCTTTGAAAGATAATCACGTTCTTTGAAAGTGTATGAATTTCATGAAATGCTTTTGTGAGAAACGCACATGTGTTACTCTGAAAAGAGAAGTGTCTGTTTGGGATATGTCAAAGTATGGTTAAAAGTGAGAACAGTGTTCCTTTTCACTGTAGAAGGTTTACTTTGAAAGATAATCACGTTCTTTTTAAGCAAATGAATTTCATGAAATGCTTTTGTGAGAAACACACATCTGTTACACTGAAATGAGTAGCGTCTGTTTGGGATTTGTCAAAGTATGGTTAAAAGTGAGAACAGTGTTCCTTTTCTCTGTAGAAGATTTACTTTGAAAGATAATCACGTTCTTTGAAAGCAAATGAATTTCATGGAATGCTTTTGTGAGAAATGCACATGTCTCACTCTGAAATGAGAACCGTCTGTTTGGGATACGTCAAAGTATGGTTAAATGTGAAAACAGTGTTCCTTTTCTCTGTAGAAGCTTTACTTTGAAAGATAATCACTTTCTTTGAAAGCAAAAGAATTTCATGAAATTCTTTTGTGAAAATACTACATGTGTTACTCTGAAATGAGAAGCGTCTGTTTGGGATATGTCAAAGTATGGCTAAAAGTGAGAACAGTGTTCCTTTTCTCTGTAGAAGGTTTACTTTGAATGATATTCACGTTCTTTGAAATTTTATGAATTTCATGAAATGCTTATGTGAGAAACGCACATGTGTCTCTCTGAAATGAGAAGCGTTTGTTTGGGATATGGCAAGGTATGGTTAAAAGTGAGAACAGTGTTCCTTTTCTCTGTAAAAGGTTTACTTTGAAAGGTAATCACGTTCTTTGAAAGCAAAAGAATTTCATGAAATGCTTTTGTGAGAAACGCACATGTGTTACTCTGAAATGAGAAGCGTCTGTTTGTGATACGTCAAAGTATGGTTAAAAGTGAGAACAGTGTTCCTTTTCTCTGTAGAAGCTTTACTTTGAAAGATAATCACGTTCTTTGAAAGTGTATGAATTTCATGAAATGCTTTTGTGAGAAGCACATGTGTTACTCTGAAATGAGAAGCGTCTGTTTGGGATATGTCAAAGTATGGTTAAAAGTGAGAACAGTGTTCCTTTTCTCTGTAGAAGGTTTACTTTGAAAGATAATCAGGTTCTTTTTAAGCAAAAGGAATTTCATGAAATGCTTTTGTGAGAAACACACATGTGTTACTCTGAAATGAGTAGCGTCTGTTTGGATTTGTCAAAGTATGGTTAAAAGTGAGAACAGTGTTCCTTTTCTCTGCAGAAGCTTTACTTTGAAAGATAATCACGTTCTTTGAAAGTGTATGAATTTCAAGAAATGCTTTTGTGAGAAATGCACATGTCTCACTCTGAAATGAGAACCGTCTGTTTGGGATACGTCAAAGTATGGTTAAATGTGAGAACAGTGTTCCTTTTTCTCTGTAAAAGCTTTTACTTTGAAAGATAATCACGTTCTTTGAAAGCAAAAGAATGTCATGAATTGCTTTTGTGAGAAACGCACATCTGTTACTCTGAAATGAGAAGCGTCTGTTTAGGATATGTCAAAGTATGGTTAAAAGTGAGAACAGTGTTCCTTTTCTCTGTAAAGACTTTCCTTTGAAAGATAATCA